>DWNE01003108.1:0-17345 GCA_018249875.1 Cecropterus toxeus | reverse complement strand
TAGGATTTTCTCCTGTGTCGTGGGTGCCATGGACACACAAACACGAATACACAACACCCAGACCCAGAACAGAAATCTAAACTCATCATTTAGATGTCTATCTGGCCGGGAATCGATCCCGCGACCCATTGCGCGTTAGATCGGTATGGTAACCGCTCGGCAACGCGGGTCGTCACTTGTCATGTATAGTGTCGCAGTCTTAACTATCTTTATGGGTATTACTAGAATACCGCGGCATCACCTGCTTCGATCGCCTTTACCACGTCAATGAATACCCCATGTAACAAACAGGTCATAAATTATGTGTGCAAATTTTCAGCGATATCCGACAAGTATTTTTTACGTAAAGGAGTAACAAACAAACATACATCCTCAACTTTCCTTTATAGTATTAGTAAAAAGTAAGCTGTGAAAAAGCGTCAACTTTTATTTTTTTTATATTGAAGAAGCCAATAAGTGGGCTGGCTATGGACATCTGTAATCAACCTCAGATGTCTTACTGTCTTGGGCACAGGTGCTGAGGATTAGTTTATATATATTATTAGTAGACATTTTACTACTACTTTGTAGGTACTCTACTACCTGTACAGATGGCTACGCCGCCCTCGAATCCTAATTAAGTTTCCCCTGATACAATATAAATATTCTACAGTATTTAGTGGTCCAGGCGCAAGTGTCTTTCACGGTGCATAAACGGTTTTTTGGCAACGGCGACACATTTCTGGTTGCAGTAATTGCCCATATATTCACTTCATGTAGATGGATATCGTCACTAGAGCGCACTTATTTTGCTCATTATTTTTCAGGAAGCTCGCTCAAACAAAAATAACGAGGACTACCATTGGTTTCTTAACATTGGTGTAATACTCTTATTATAGTTACTTGTCTGTTTATATTGTTTTGAGTTTTACTTTTTTAATTATAACGTAATAAGTTTACAGCACAAAATACAAATTAATTAATCAAAGAATTACCGGCTTTAGTTAAACTTGTAAGATAACACATATATAAAAAAATCTAGAACTTAAGTTCCAAGGTATATATTTGATTGAATCAGTTGAATGAAATTTCAATGTAATAATTTCAGTATAATAATCATAACCTCGGCGACTGTTTTCATCATATACATACTTAAAATGAAAATCTTAAGCAGTAGATAAAATGTAGAGTAAACAAACATTCATTGTATATGTATGAAGAAGATATGAACAAAAAAAACCGAGTACTAAAGTTTTAGTATTCTATTTCTCATGAGTATAATTAAGGATCAATATCAAATTATTACTCAAGCGGAATGACGATTATTCCCGGCGGTCCGGCGCACCGTGTGACGTGGAGGTACCCTTTGGTCATTTTTGCTAAAGATGTTTAGTATTCGCCGACAATGAGCTCACTCAGGTGGAGTGAGGCGTCTAGAGCATCGCATGTCTGACGAGGTGAGACGTAACAATGGCTCGCGAATTTTGTTACTCTGACCCGAGCGCCAGGAAATGTTCACGTCAAGCGTTCCATTGAGCATTCCAGATTTTAGCAAATTTAGCTGCAATTTGTGTCTTTTGTGTCAATTTTATATGTCGAAATTCATTTCATTAAGTATATGGGATGGGTACAGAGGTCCATGTAGAGGCGTTTTTATCAACACTAAACAGCAATGGATCAGCATTGTAAATGATTAAAGCCTCCACAGACTATAGGAAGTAGCACTAAACATTAAAAAATATATGGCATTTTTTTCTTAATTTTTTTTTTAATCAACGTATATATATATATGCCGTTAACTCAATACCAAAAAATAAATTATAGTCCATTAAAATCTAATTCATATTTTTGCGAAAACCCTGGAAAACAATAACTCATAATTTAGTACGTCGAATACAATATAAAAGATTACTCTCACATTGGTGGCAGCCCACAAAATCATAACACGCAAATAACACCATATGTGGCGAACATCCGCGCCTAACAATCCGGCTAAATGCTCACAGACATTCGCAATAAAAACTCCATGATATTACAATGAGATACAAAAACCACACTCCAACCATATTTTGTTTCTCTATACAAATCTTGACAAACTCGATCGTATAATGCGTCATATCGTCTGAAACATAAGGGTCAGAATATACGAATAATTATGAAGAAGGGTGACATAATATATTGTTCTTTATTTATTGTCAAGCCCGATTCTCGGTTTCGTGCGGATCCCGCCAACATGTGTCGTAAAGGGTTAACTACGGGTTAAAACACTTTTGTTTTCTTTATGGCTTTCAAAACAAAGGGTCAAAGGGCAACAAGTTCGCGCCCGCCACCCGCTGAGTGCAATATTTTTGCGAAAAAAGGATTTCAACGTTAAAAAATATTTGATGTCTCCATTTGACGGGTTTTGCCATATTGCGGGAAATGACGCAGATAATCTTTTTCATGAGTATTACTGTATTCTATTATTATTTATAGGGTTTAGTTAAGAGTAATGCAACTGATATTGTAATCATTAAGCCACTTAGAATCGAACAAATATATAATTAACTCAAATTTCAGTTCCCTTAAATTTATTTTCCGTAAAATTGCCTATATCGGCTACGGAAAATTAAATTACATAACCCGCACTATTACAAACTATTATTCATTTAAATCGAATACGAGTATAATAGAAAATCAACTGCACATTAGATATTTCTATTGCAGCACTTGTTTCCCTACGCATTAAATTCGATGGCTGATACTTTAAAGTTAAAATTTATTGTAAAATAAACCATAATCCGTTCAATTTTGGTACAAAATCCACTGTTATCCTAATAATTGCCAGTTTACAGCATAGCTTAACAAGTGGTACTTCAGTACAATTGAATTTTTAGAGGCAGTTTTTGATACCCTCTCGATTTTTTTAACAAATGTCGCGGTGAATTATTTATCTGTGCGTAAAAGATAGCGGTTGATATGGCATGAGGGGATTCGGCCATATTGGGGCACTTTAAAAATGCGTTCGTAAATTAAATGTAATTGTTCGCTCGTTAATAAAGATAGGGGACCGGATTTTAACTGTTTCATCTCATTTTATGGTTAGCATATTTATTAGAATAGGTCCAGTATAAATAATTTTGTAAAGCTACTACTAAATTACTTAAGATAATTTTGACTGCTTGTGTGCAGGAGATGTTAATGTACAATACCTAAAGATAACTTTGTAAATAAAAATATATTAAGGATTCCCTGACAATTTAAAAAATGAAACAAGTGCAAAATAACCAACTGCATAACTAAATGCGAAGTAGTTGAAGGAGAGAATATTTTCGCTTTTAATACTAGGTTGCCGCATTGCTGCATTCACTGGAAACAGAGTATCTTCGCAAAATACGGAATTAATTTACAACTTCCTACCACGATCATGAAGCGTAGGTTCTGAATTATTTACACTTAAAAGTAATATTTCATTCGTGGGAAGTATTTTATCATTTTAGTTCGTGGTTCATACCAATAAGTTAATTACATGATAAAATGTAAAGAATATTATTTATTTTGCTGGTATAAATGACTTAAAAGAAATAAAAAGAAAGAACTTCTTACTTTGTATGTATGAGTAGTTTACCATACTTCTTATCGTTGAGTAATAATTAAAAAATATATATTTCATTATTATTACGATGTGATGTGTTATCTTAATAAGTCGTGAAAGTTATAATTGCACAATGTAACTAAGTTTACTAACAAAAGCAATATTTAACATAGATATAGGTTAAAATAATATTTACGTAATATAAACCATGTTAAAAAAACAATACTTGCTGCGGTCATATTTTATTATATGTTCAGATTGAGTTAATAATAGGTACAGCGTGAAAGGTTGGTGATTGTAAAAGTTCCTAAATATGAAAAACATTAAAAATATTATTTAGCACCCTTTTTAGTGGTCAAGTATAGAGCCAGAATAAAACCTAGATATTCTACTCCTGAGAATTTGGTTGTATTACCACAAATATTTCTGTGTCGTCAAAATACCAGCAGTAGTAATATTTTTGTAGTAAATCCTGCAGAAATTTATCTGTCTGAACATGTTTAATATGAAGTATAAACTGACATATTCCTGACATTTCAGTCTTCGTATTTAAAACAATATGGCATAAAAAATTACTAAGACATACATATGATAATAACAAAGAATAAATGCAATCACAACCTACAAGCATTATCCATGCATCTTATTTCATGTACATAACATACATATTATTCATCCCATTATATGAAAATATTAAATTAATTAAAACGAGTAAGTAAATAAGCGTCATCATTCTTGACCGAAAGACATGACACTTTAGATGAATAATAATAATTATATCCTTTCTGTTGCGAATGTCTAACTGTTGATACAGATCTCATTTATACAAACATGAATAAAACACCTGACTACCTCGTGCAATCAAAATTAATTTACATTTTTATCTCTGACAAAACGAGCGTTAAATACTGAAGGTATAAAAATATATGTACTAAAATATTATTTGTTTATCTTTTTCAATTTTTATTTACAGCAATTATATCTCTGAAATTTGTGTCATCCATCAGAATAAAATGCCTCAATAAATAAAATCATATAGTTGAAACTTTAGACAAATATATTATTTCATAAGCCCAACATTTAAGTTAGATTCGTCTTAAATTTTGCAATGAAAATAAAAATATTTATGTTCTTAAAACCTAAAAAGATCTACTCTAGGTATCTTTTCCCTAAAATTTGTATTTTGAATACCTTTTACTTTGGTAAAAATGTGCATTTCCTAGAATGAAGCAACTTGTTATACGTCAGCTTTTATAGGAAGCACGATCAAAACGGCCCATAGAAAAAAGATTCATTTTTTTATTTCCCGTTCACAAAAGGGCGTGCGTTACGATGCATTGTTCTCTTGCTGCGCGGAAATATATTTAACAGACAAAGGGTAGAAAAAAATCGGTGCAGTCATCATGACATAAGGTGTGAATGTTCACCAATTTACTGACCATTGACAAAACATGGATAAAAGATGTACCCCAGCCATAACCATTTGTGTCCACTTGACCCCGGCTTGCGCATAAATTATGCAAAATCATCTGCCAATATCGAATGGGACATCTGAATATGGACGAGGGACGATTTTTGACGAAAATTAACCATATTTTATGGTCCTGTGGTTTTTAATATATCGTGTGAATCCGAACAGTGTGCATACTGTCTACAGAGATAAATAAAATAATTATGTAATGCAAAACGTATTTAATAAGTAAATTAGCTATCACGCAATGAATATGTCGTTGCTTGTTAAAAAATGTATTATTGGCATATGAAGATTATGTCCGAAATAAATAAATAATATTATTATTAGGATTTGCTGAGTAAATCTCATCAAACGCTATTTAACTTTCATTACGAGATAAAAAGTATATGAAAGAGATTTGGGATAAGAGAAATAAATTGAAACTGTCCCTCACTAAAGCCTGTATCTCGAATTAGAATCTCGTTTTTCCCCAAAATTAACAGTCTGTAAAAAACTCTCCCGAGAAACAGGATCCGCTCATCTGAATTCGGTAGCGTTCGCAAACATTCATATAAACATAAATCGGAGCTGTCAGGGGCTGTAATCTTTTAACAATGACATTAGATGCGATGTTAGAATTTGTATGCCTAATGAATTCAATTAGATCTTATCTAACGCAGGTGCAAAGTTTTGCATATCAGTTTACAGAACTCTAATTTTGTAAGCAAATATCTACCACACGAGGGATTCTGGAATATACCTATATATTTGAACCCGTCATTCGGCATGCAAAAGTTTAGTCCATATTAATGTCGTTTAAAATTACTCATACAACTGTTATTTTATAATTATGACATGTAAATGCTATATAATGATTGCATGATATTTCATCTCTACTTTCGACTCAAATACATTTCAATATTTTAAAACAGTACGCTTAAATATGACAAGTGCATTAAGCTATACGATTTTTTTCTTTCTTAATTTTTTTGTATTTTTAAAACTTTGTAATAATTTAAGACTTTTGAGTTCAACGATTACAGCAAATTTGTAACTTATTATAGCTAGAGGATTTTATAAAACCCGTAGCCCTGGCGAAATGTGAGTCGTCCACTTTTCATTCTTAATTGAAGAGAAATCTTAGACGCTGTGAAAGAACAAAACCAAGTTTTCCTCTTGCGTTCAACTTGTGAAAGCCTTAAAACAACTGGGAATTGAAAAAACTTTTCTCGCGTCTTGGCCCTTTAGTCAATTACAAAAAAGTTTGGATACTGAAAAGGATTTAAAAAATATTACACAGTGGGTGAAAACGACCAAAGTTAGCAGGAACTGGCACTCCGATTGCTATTCACTAGCAAATCTATAGAAAAAATGGTTTCTAGAACTCTTACTTAAAATAAGATGAAGTTTTAATTTTTGTACCGGAATATGGAAAGTGTAATAATACAGCAATCATACCTATCACACCCATAGAAATACATAGAAATTAATCACTTTATTACGGGGACGGAAAATATCTTGATGAAACCAGCATACATCAGACTTCCTAATAAAATAGTTCTCAAAGGTGTACGAAGTGTACCGCTTCACATTAAAATAGAATGAGATACCTAATCTACTAACGAGCTTGCAATCCAAGTCTGGTCCTATTGGCGTACGTGCTTCTTCTAGTTCCAGTACGGTGCTTGAATTAATTTCATATTTAAAAATAATCACCACGTCTATGAGCTACTTACCCCCATAAGAGCATGGGGTATACGGCAACACCATCACGTCACGTCCTCAGCTGCGCATAAAGATAAGGACGTGAGTAGAACGGGGCGGGCCGAAAGTTAATATTTTGTTTGTATAAATTCGCCTCCCGGCTTTTAAGCTAAGATAAAAGTGTAGAGCTTCCTCCAAAATATATTCACTCATAAAATATGCACGAGTAACTCTTCACGCTGGAGCCTCAGAAAATCTGACTGCTCCCTTGCCAAATTACTGTTACAACTTTAGTCTGTCATGGGAAATGTGTCTCGGGTATTATTCTTAATTAAAATTTCACAAATGGGTTACTGAATTGTTTCTTTTGTCGTGTTAAATTTAAAAATTACTTGCTTTTCATACCAAACCAAATCATTATGGTATTGCCAAACTTTTTCATTGTTAATCTAATTTATGCTAAATCGATCTTATTAAATAGTTGCTAATCTACTTTCCTTCCTACCTTACTCGCTTTTTTCGGTTCACGATCTTTCTTTGAATTCAGACCTGACCTCCAAAAAGTACTCGTATTACATTTTATTATGCTCTTGTAATGAGTGCTTATCTAAAGTTGTATTAAATGCATCGAGAATAAAAAGAACAAAAGCGTCTCATTTCCTGGAGGCGCATTGAAAAGTACGCTTTACCGCTACGAGACAGCGACGTCCGCCCGTTCATTAATTTCATTGATGAAATATTTAATTGAATTCGAACAGAGCTCCCCTCGTCGGATGTTTTTAATCAACAATAAGAAGATCAACTCCATAAAGAATCAGTTTAAGAAGTTACGACTCAATCGGGCGAATAATAGATCGATTATATAGGTACTTGACGAAGGTGCAGGTTTTCAACCTTACGTAGGATTTTTCATAGGTTTAAGTTTAAACGTAAAGCAATGTTATGCAGTTTAACCTCCTCTACTTACAACAGTGTTTTTAAATATGTATCTTGAATCACGTATGTTTCAGTTTCACCAAATAGAATTGAAATATGATAGATTATTTATTTATAGCAATCAATTTGACATTTAACCATTTTGCAAGTTGTTTTGGTTTTTTGTTTTTAGAAATTATTTTATCCGTAAAAACGACGTGTTTTTTATTTGGATACTTATTACTTTAACTTAAAAGACACGATGAACAATTTAAACGTTTTCTGAAAGATTCGTGTTTTATTTTACAATCATGTAATAAACAGTTTTTCTTGTCCGAATTCAAATCCATAATGTCGACTGATTGATGCCATCCCACTGGCGCCAGCTGCTTCAAAATTCATTTAAAAAGTCGTGTTTTATTGCACGTAAATTTATTCATTACCTTTGTTAAGTAGCTAGATGTAGTCGCAGATCCAGGAGTTTTATTTAGAAGGGAATTGTGAGGTACTGAGGGTTCGAATGCCCGGGACAGAAGTTTAATTCGGCGAAAATACCTTGCACTCTCATTTGCGAAGTGATTTAAATCTCGGAAACATCTGATGAGCTTATATTTTCGTTTTCAGTCTGCGTGATCTCGTAATAATCAATAGCATTCGCGACACAGAATTTGCTGATACGGGACTTCGCAGGTAGACAACGTTTGTTCTGAATGTCACGGATACAGGCTGGTGGGCTCTCCACGCAGAACTGTCCTTCACAATTACGCTCCATTCATCAGATAGAGCGCTCAATGGCCGTTGTTAAATGGAGCACGGCGGATGATCCACTTCAAACTTCATACAATTATACGAGACTGGACTGGAGGCCTAGTTTTCTTAAGCATACAAAGATTCATCTGTCAAACTCTACCATTGCTCCGATTGTTATAATACAACGCTATTAATGTAGGTATATGTTGTCAAATATACCTATGATTCTTGCTTGCATTCTCCACGTATAAATAGACAGAACTTAAGGTTAAATGACAATATTAAGCAAAACTTACGGTAGAATTTTGTGCACTTTGTAATTTAAAATAAGTTATATTTAGGGGAAATGACCTCCCAAATATTACCTATTTTAAATTACAAAGTTCGATTACTACTTACTTTATACTAAATTCGTTCAATCGGGCGCACTTAACATTAAAATTGTTTACAGTTATCGTTGGGCCATAGATAAAATGAAAACAGAATAAATTAAAATAAACGCCATATTTGTTTTAGATTACCAATAATTGTACAAGGTACACTTGGTTTTACATACTTTAAATGTCACAGACAAATTCATGTTTTATTTATTTGTGTAGATATACAATTTATCAATTTCTCAAGTTCTGAGTAGTATTGTGGTAGTATGAAAGCCCCAAAGCGCCGCACCACAAAGTGTCTCCCTCGCAGTGACGAACTATTCAACTGATACAATCTCGATACCATTGTTACGTATCGAACGGTGTATAGATAAACATGTTTACAAACCTAACTTCATTATTATATTACACAGAAAGGTCTGACGATTTCCCTATATTTACGTAAGATTTACTTTAAACTTAGACCAAAAGAAATGTTATATAAAATATTTACATTGTGTTCTCATTCATAGCAAATCTTTTGTTATCATCATCCTAAACAAGTACCTACATGTGATAAATATTAAGGTGTATTCTAAGAAAGGACATTGTGTTATTCCGTAAGCAGTTTTTCTACTTTAGCTTCAACATTCATTAGAGTTGAATCAAATCCGATATTTCTCAATAGTGGTCCGTAATATTAATACTCCTTCGAAAAAAATCATAAATGAAACGAGGTTCAAAAGTTAAATAAGATTATAAACACTACAGATATAATACTATTACTCGTAAATGAGTAGATTAATAATGAATTTTAATGAAAAGTTTGCTGAATGGAATGTATCGGAGTAGATAAAACAGAAGAGATACAAAAAACCGAATCTCACTACACTACACTTAAATGTTAATTTCATGTTCCATGAATAAACATGATTTTCTACAACGGTATTGAAAATAGCGGAAATTGAATACAGATTGACTGTACCGGTTTAGTTCCGATTAAATCATAATTGATTGCATATCAAATAAGTAGGCCTGGTATTTCATCTACGTTTCCAATTTGTTTGAGCCAGCGAAGGTCAATGACGCATTCCAGCAGATGCAGCGGATTCTTGTTCCTACATCGCGTGTAGAACAATTGACCCCAATTGATCTCACTACCGGCTGGTTAATAATAAGAACTTTAAGAACAATTAGCTTGTAACATCACGATGTAATCAACGTCTATAGGAGGAAGTATAAAATCGCAATATTCAACATATAATTATTTAAGTTAGGAGTTGAAAGTTTTAATGAGGCTTCTTGTGAGAGCGATATGTATATAAACATAAAAGGTTAACACAGAAATAGAATTATAGGGGTTCGTCCGAGGCGAAGTATAAGGGTGGGGACATTTATCAATCGAAGTATCTGATTCACCTTGAGACCAGCGTAAAGATAATACACCTTTTTAATTACCCGACTGCTTCAGAAGAAGGGTCATGTTTTCGAGCATATGTATGTATGTATGACCATTTCTATGGCACGCGCTGCAGCCCAAATTGCTTGACGAATTGTGACGTATGACATATCATTAGAATCGTCTTAGTTTGCAGAGTAGACATAGAGGAAAGGGGGGGAGGTCGATTCTTTTAGTATTACGACTCTTTCGGGGGTCGATTCTTTTACTTGACTATTTTGACAAAAACTCATAAGCGTTTAATTAAATATATATCAAATATTATGAACAAAAATTTCGTTCTAAGCAGTCTGGTTTTTTGTTTTAATGTTTTTAGCGATGTTACTAGTCCTACGGCTTCGCCAGCTTCTATCACGTTTAGCACGGTAGTAGGTCGGTATTCGATGTGTGAATCCAGGCCATAAACTATGTATGTACCAAGTTTCAGCGAAATGCCACCAATAATTCATGGGTGAAAAAGTAACGAAAAATACATCTCCACAAACGTTCACCCTTGTCATATTAGTAAGAGTAAGAATTGAGATTTGGACACGCGATTAAATACTGGAAGCTATGAGAATTGTAATCTTTCTCAGTAAAACTTGTACCTAATAACTAGAAAGAGATAACCATTTCATACATATACCTATCTATGTATTATGCACATTTTACAGAAAACAATTAACTTAAGAAAAAAAACGTAAAAACTAATGTATGTAAACGTAATTGGTGAGACAGAAATAAATTCAAATTTACAAGAATATTATTACGATTATTGAAAAATATGTCATACTCAAAATAACATAAAAATGAAGACACAAGTTCACGAAATAATTTTCAAATGTTTATTTCTACGAATGACACCTAAATAAATCTTTATCTATGAATAAAACTGAGTGATTGAAACATTTAGAATTAAGGATAGAAGGATTAAGGTAAGTTTTATTACGGTCCAATATTTCCTCGTCCTCACTTAGCACGATCTAATTATAAACGAAAGGGCTGTCACTTGACCGCAAGAAGACTCTTATAGACCCTGGTAATACGGTACGTATATGTGTTTTAGGTGTAGGTATATTAAGGAAAATAAATATACTTTGAGCGCACATAACCTAGTCTTATATAGATCTCGATCGATCTGCAAAGTTAAGCAATGTCAGGCGAGGTCTGCTGGATGGATGAGCGCTAGTGGCAAAATTTATTGCGCGCTTTGGCAAAGGGAGATCTCCCGCCAGGCGAGGTGATCATGCCTGGGGAGCGGCCGTGCTCCGACAGTCTCTGTTCGGAACTTTTATATATGCACAATGTTGAGAAAACTCCGAAGCGCGTTTCAGAATACGATGACGTCATCTCTTCTTGAGTAGCGGGAGGTCGCCACACGCGCATAAGTATACCAGATCCATTGAGCCACTGGCTGTTATCATATAATAGTTATAGTTATCCTCATCGGAGGCCTTACGCCAGTTTTAAAACACCCGAGTACCTCGATTCACTATTAAATTTATGCACGAACGATCAAAATTAATATTTGGAAATTGGTTGTAATCACAGTAAATATCTTATCGCGATATATCTACGATAAGGTACTATTTCAGCAAGTAGTCCCGGATAATCCTTTTCAAACAAAAATGAATACCTTTATGAAATTATCTGCACGATCAATATATCTTTAATAAAGTACTGCTATACTAAGTTTCGGATATTGCAGACGAAACAAATGTAATGTATGTAATTGAATAACAATAAAAGGCACACGCCATATATTACGAGGGTTAGGAAAGGTCTTGTTAGTTTTGTAAGATAACGACCCGCAGTGCGGTGAGCCACTAATAATGGTTATGACCGCTCCTTTGTAAAGATATGGAGGGTTACACGTTAAATAGTACATTTTTTAATAATTCTAGCACAAAATGATACTTGTAATAAGTATCGATGAATGCGTTAAGCAATAATCATACTGATCCGACACGCTAGAAGTTCAATTTATAGACAGGAAGAAATGAGTATCGATTTTAGAGTTTTGATTGTTGAGCACCGATAGCCTTATCATACCAAACCGCCCACTAAAGAGTGGGGATGGTAAATATCTTTTACATTTGTTTCATTAACATTGTATTATTATGTATAAATGTTAGGGATCCGGGAAGTATTCGATCTCCTAGAGAAATGCCCGGGTAAAGAGGGTACCCCTCGAGGTCCGAACATCCTTGCTCAACCGCTCTTATGTCGACTATGCCGTAGATAGCATAGAAGAGATCGGAGGATAAGACGTCCCTGATAGTAGTAAAAATGCATTAGACACTATAGTCTACAGTCTGTTAGGCAAATAATAGATAAGATTATTTGTCTATTAAATACACTAATAATCTTATGTGACGTGAAAGTATTTAGCTCATTTTGTTTGCCGGCTATGATGATTTATGTCATGGGAATAATTCAAGCGCAACTTAACTCTTATCAGACTATGAATAGGTTACCTTATAATTATAATGAGTTAGGTGTAGGTAATTTATTTTAACATATATTGGTATGTATTTGACTGAGCAGTTCCAAAAATCCAAATAAATTTCTACCACCTATTTAACAAAAAAAAAAATACAACCTTAGTAATTTCGCGTTAATTTATGATTTTTTTTATCTATTCGTATTTGGGATAAATAATTTATATCTCGCTTCATACATAATATTGAAATGAATTGTTTCCACTCTTATATAGAATAAAAAAATATAATTTGCTTGTGTTTTCTTCCAGTGTAAGCGTGCCGGGGTACGCGGGCGGGCTGTCAGCGGCGCTGCCGGGCGGCGGCGGCGCGGCGTGGGAGCGGCTCGGCGCCGAGCTGCTGCTGTCGGGGCTGGTAGCCGCAGCCTACTTCGCGGCCATGGAGCGCCGGTGGACCGGAGCGGCGCCCGCGTTGCTCGGGGCCGCGTACTGCGCTGCTAGCTTTGTTTCGGTACGTTCCCTACTTATCAACTTATTCTCTACTTATCAACAAAGGTTCCATCTACTTATCAACTCTACTTAACGCTCCGTGAAAGCGGCTTTGCACCGGGTTGTTAATGTTTCCAAGTAGACGAATATTTCGCTAATAACTTTATAACATTTTGACCATTTATCTTCTTTTCCAAGATAATTCATTTACAAGAAAAAGGACGCCAACTTTAAACCTTTCCAGTGACGATCTTGACCCAACGATACTGTTACTTATCAACTACCTATTAAATGCTGTTTGTTGTTTTTATAAATGTACGTGATGAAGTATGTAGACATAAAACGAGTTGCATTCTAATAATTATCTCCCCGTCTCAGTTTAGGCACGAGTTGTTTAAAAGGGTCTTAATTCGCTGCTAAAGTGTGGGTCTAAATAACACGCCCCTAAGAACACAATATAGAACTCCTAACCATTTCTAAAGTAGCTACGCATTAATTACTAACAGCCAATGGGTACCTATTAAATTCAGACTCGGAATTTCCAAAACTTCAACAACCCATTTGATTGTTTATCGTTTTGTACTAACTAATCGTAAAATACCTACCTTTTTAATGAAAGTTAATTTATTTAAAAGTGATGTATTTACTGAAGTAGAAATATAATTAAACTTCAAGTGGGTTAAGTTCCATTTACTTTTACATATAAGTTGATTATGTCAATGCATGTAAGGTGATAAATTCTACACCTGCAACTTAATTCGAATCAATAAGACGTAACTTTAATTAATACTTGCGTTATATTCCTGCTTGTGTCGTTATATAATTATAAAGAAGTAGTCGACATCTGCGAATCAAAATAACAAACATCTCGGCACTCAATTGTATGAAAGGTTTATTACACAATTCTGATACATCCGTAAAAAATATCTATTAGAGTAGAGCCCGGGTTCTTCAATAGCGATGTCCTGTCATTGTGATTCTTCATACATAATGCCGTCCCACCCGCTCACTGCGACACTACCTGCCTTTTGTGGAGCGAATCCTTAACGGACAGCTGCGCCGTTCTTTTTGTAAACATCTGTCCGTCGAACAAAGTGCGGTTCAACAAAAACGCGAGTAAGATGAGGCAAGATACCTCCGATATCTATTGGAATCCGACGTACTTTCGACGTGGTTTGCACATTTCGCCATGGGCTATCAACTCGATTTATGGCTTGCCTATTGAACAGTAAATTTTGCTATATACGTCGTAATGTCTATGCTGTCAGGACATGGAATCTATTTTATCGATTTCCAGCTTTGATCTAATAACCTTACATGCTGTTATAATGGAGAAATAACTTAAAACGAGCAATTCTTCAATGGAATCGGGTTTAATGATTTATATAAAATTTTAGATTAGACTTCAAAAGTCTACAAAAAATGGCACAGATATCGCCATGGTTTTCGGACAAATTCATCAAAGAAATCTTCTTATCGTATAATATATCGATATATACATACACAGCTGTATATAGGGACGTATAATCGTTGGAAATTATGTAACTGTAAGTACTGTAACTACAAGTAGATAAATATATTTCAATCATGACTATACATTTCAAGTAAAACTTTACGGGTCTGTTTTAGACTTGTGGTCGGATTGAAATTAGATTGAAAGGGCCGCGCTACAAACCGAAAACCTTTACATTCCTATATAATTAACGAACTTTTTAGTTTCCCACGAATAGACCAGATTTAAAATATACGGACACGTTCGCAGGTAGACTGTATATTGTCGTAGGCTCTGTGCAGTAATTACGGCGGGTCCTTTCATTGAAAGCGGTTTTTTCGAAACGCTCGCTCGTTTCCGTTTCAGAATAAAGGTGAGAAAATTGCGTAAAGCTCTCATACGGGAACACACGGTATTATGCCACTTATAACCATCGAGACAAAGACGGTAATTCTGTGAAGTAATGCTACCATGCTGCAAGTCTATTGTACGCTTTCGCAACACTATTGTTCAATCAGGACTCACTCGAATTTCTCAGGCAACGAGAAACCAATATGTTGCTTTTATCGCACGCTGACGTACCACGCTCGCTACACGGTTCCCGCAATTATTGATAATGGGTCCCTATTTAAATCCTTCCTTCGAAAGCTTTACAGCATAAGTGTTTTAACCTATAAACTTTTGTTCATACACACTTAAGTGCATAACTATTTAAAGCGTAGACTTTGATTTGGAATGTAGAGCGCACGGAATATTCAACATAGATATGTGGAGCACTCAGAGTATTAACTGTTATGTGGGTATGGATTATTTAGTGTATGTACAACATGCCGTGCAATACATTGTGAGGCATACGTGGTTAATCTGTTACAAAGTTGTTGAATATGTAATTTCCTTAGCAAAGTTATACCGGAATAGTTTACTGCATTATAGTAGTAGTTGATTTATAAAAGTACAACATTAAGTCTACCTATTTATAGGCTTAGTGATAACTTAAATTGCTATTTTCCAGATGCCATCGCTAAACCCGGCTCGGTCGCTTGGCCCGTCATTCGTGCTGTCCAGGTGGGACAGCCACTGGGTGTGCTGGGTGGGAGGCCTGGGAGGAGGCATCGCGTGTGCGCTTCTACACGAGTGGGGCTCACGGCGTCCGCGCGCCAACTCCAATTCGCGGGCTTCATCGCCCAGGGACCTCGACGACATGGACAAGCCGGCTTTCCCTTCCCACCACCACTACCGCCACGCACCGACCTACTGCTCCGCGTCGGCCCCCCGTCCAGATAACACTGAGCCCCTGTACTCCGGCACTAAATCCCTGTACTGCAGGTCGCCCCCGCCGGCCAGACACGCGCTGCACAGGTCTGAAGGATCCACGATTCAAATGTAATTAACCGGTGAGGTTGCCCGGGCCGCGGCGACTCGTTGTCGTGGCCCGGCTCTGCGAGGGTCGAACGGCCCGAGCAGTTGCACTAACTCGAGCACTGCTTACACAACTATTACATTGCACATGCACCATTTTAAATACGTCCTTTACATAAGTTATGGACGAAGTTACAAATCTCTGATTGACTAAACGTGAGGAAGCTCTACATTTATGTCTGTCGTATAGTAGCAAGGTTCGCGCTACTCTTTAGTCAGTATATGACAACATATGAGTTCCCAGACATGAACGAGAATTCCTGACTAAAGTGTTTAAAGGATTTGTAAACGCATTTGTGACCGACTTGAGGTAGGTTTGCAATCCTATTTAGAGTTGATAACAAATGTGTTACATTTAAAACTTTTATATACACATATAAATACTATAATGAATTGGTACGTGCAACAACTTAATTGGCAGTGCATAAAAATCCTATTCCAAAACCTCATCAGTTTCACATCTAACAGACTAATACATTGTTATAGTGAATCGACAGCGGCCTAACGTTCGTTTCCCGTCAGGTCGCAGTCGGTGTACAGCAAGGGCTCGGCGACGGCGGCGGCGGGCGCGGGCGCGCTGGTGGCGGCGCAGTCGCTGCTGCTGCGGCCGCACGGCGCGCAGCCGCACGCGCACGCGCCGCTCGCCGCGCACGCCGCCGCGCTCACGCAGAACGTGCACAACGCGCAGCGCGACCCCACGTACGGCGCCGCTAACGGCGTGCGACCCGGACCCGCCGGTCTGTTTGACTTTCTTTTATACCATAGATTCTCGACCATACCCATTATGAAAATTACAAGTGTTTGTAGGTAGGTACATAATTATAATAACAAGGGAATTAGGTATATGATAAGAAACATGTCTCAATTTAAGAAAGGACAAGTATCAGGGAGTTAGGGAAAGACCAGAAATTATTAAGAAACTAAAAGCTTCTATCTAATAATATCCTTAGTTTAATTATTTTATATGATTAGTCATTAAATGCGATTTTTAGAAAAACTTATCAAAACACCGTTAACATTTGTAAATACAAATATGTATTATTTTTATGTATGATCATAATTTTTTTGTGATGTAAAGTCCAATTAAATGTTGCCTCAATATAGATCTTTAGTATTCATTATAATTTTATAAAAAAATCGTTAGCTATTCATTGATTGGATTTTTGGACAAAAAAATTACGAACACCCCATTACGGAAGGTCTATGTTCAGCAGCGGGGCTAAGATATTGATTAATAGATAAAACTAAATATATTTAAATAAATCTGCCAAGTGCGAGTCGGACTCGCAGGCGAAGGGTTCCGTAGCATTATCATTTACAAATCTTGAAGAGA
>DWNE01003107.1:0-17348 GCA_018249875.1 Cecropterus toxeus | reverse complement strand
TGATGCTGTAAAGAAACATCCCTGGGTGCAACTCTTTCAAAATAATGCGTAATTAGTGTACACTTCGTTTTAATAATTATTTTAATTTTTTACAAATGTATTTTATTAGTATTAGTGGTTAATGTTAATACATTTAAAAAACAATTTCAATAAATAATTCACAATTGTATTGTTTTCTCTTAATATCACAAAGTGTAGCCATAGTTATTGATCCATTTCAGGCCATCTGCACTTCCTCCTACAGGTTTATATTCTAGACCAATCCAATCATTGTAGCCGCAATTTTCTATGTGCTGAAGTATGTATTTATAATTGATTTCTCCCGGTGTGTCAGGCTCATTACGATTTGGCACTTGAGCAATCTAGAACAAAATTTGATTGAAATTATTATTAAGAAACACACAGAAGCACTACTTCATTATGTAATAGATTTGAGCAAAAACAACATAAGAGCGTGCCATCTTGTAAGACTTAGTACTATAACATTACAATAAAAATTTGTAAAAGCATTCATGTTACAATTTATTCTTTTTAAAATATCCTGTCTTTGATAGTCCTTTACAGGAACTTTCCGGCCTTATCTGTGCCTTTATATGAGGCGGTGACCATAATGTTGAGAATCAAACTCCTGTTGTTATGTTGGGGGTAAATTTACCAATAAGTGTTGTTGCTTTACTATTTAGTGTACATTCAATATTTGTACAAGAGAATAAAGCTTCTGTTGATTTTATTTTTATTTTCATACACATACCTGCACATGACCAACATAAGGCATAAGATTCTTAATATTATGTGATAGATCACCGCAGATATGCTGCAAATGGAACACATCAAGCTGCAATTTCAAATGTGCGCTGTCTATTCTCTTTATTATATCCACAGCTGAAACAAAATAATGAGTAAACAATGATATTTATAACATTACAAAGATAGTAGATACACTTTGATATGATAAATGATCTCTGTATACAGACATAACCAAACACTAAGACCAAAATATACAAGTTAATTAGTAGCAGTACTTCTGCTAGCAATTAAGAACTTAATAATTGATAAAAAGTAGTTTTTAAGATAACAACACACTTAATTTTTGCCTAATGATGGCACTAAGCTCTGCTGTTTAATTTTGAAGTGTGGTAAGGGAAACTTATGAGAGGTTTTCTAACTTAATCCTCGTCGCATCACAATAATAATTGGTGACCATCCTATGGAATAACATGCTTGTTTGCTACAAAAATAGCAAAAGCACAACCTATACTGTTATTTTTAATGTTAGATAAAATTTGTAAGTAAAACAGGTTTCTAAAAACCTGAGACACTAACCTTTCCCATAGTCACTAAGGAAGTATTTTGGAACAGAATGTTGATTTATTGGTTCAATTACTCCAAGCAGATTCTCATTCGTTAGCACACTTGCAGCATACTTCAAATTATTTTCATAAGTCTCCCAATTCTTTAGTGTGACTGTCTCTAGCTTTCCTGCCATTATGTGAATTTTCCGAGCACCTACAGCTTTGGCATAGTCAATAGTCACATGCAAGTTGTCTTTAAATTCATTCTCTTTACCTGGTATGGCTGTCACTCCCAATTCTCCTTTGCTTACATCTCCTGTAAAAATTAAATAAGGAATTATTTAGTTATCCAATTTTACAGAAAAATTTACAGTAAAATTTCCTTGAATCATTAAGTTTCTTTTTACCTCAAGATTGTAAGAATTATAACCTCAAACTGAAGTAGTTGTAATACTTGACGAATAAGTTATGTAATATTTATGTGTGCTTAAACATGGAAGAACTCTGGTTTGACTCCACACTTTTTTCTGACTAAAAATATCATTATTAAGCACTGCTGTGGTCTGAATATTGGATTTGAAGAATGTAGCAAGGAAGACACTTGTCTGCGATATTTCAACTTGTAATATAATCATGTCAAAAACAGTACGCCTGTTTGCTTTTTACTTATTATAAAAATGTTTCTTTAAAAATTACGATTTCGAAATCCAGTATGAACTCAAAACAGATCACCTTATTCTAAACCTCACTATTATTAGTCACGATAATACAAAAATAACGTTTGTAACTTACCGGTCTTTAAATTGATCAAAACCTGGTCCACTCCAGCTTTTTCCTTTGCCTCTTTCACTTGCTCTAACGTGTGGCCAAAGGGAAACCCAGTTTCAATAGCTTTGAAACCTGCACTTTTAGCAAGTGCATACCTTTCTAAAATTGTAGAACCCTCCGTGAACATAAAAGAAAGATTTGCACAAAACTTCATTGTATATGTTTCTACCTCTACAGTAAATGGAACAATGATGTTTCCTTTAAAAAAATACTTATATAGTTACTACTTTGTCAAAACAAGTAAATGTAAATAACATTCTATCTTATCAATTTGACAAATTGATAACATATCAGAATCTGTCATTGCCATGCCACATGTCAAAAGTTCAAACGAAATGTGACGTCGTGACCACAGAAAGCAAGGCACAAATAACCGATAATTCGATGTTAATTGTCAAAATCAATAGCTAGTTTTTGAATGATGGATGACGAAGAATGGTTGTTCTCGTGTTTGTGTAAATCTATCAGATAATACGTAAAAGAATGAAATAGAACATTCATAGACAATATAATAATGAGTAGCAAAAAGAAACAGCACTTCATGATTCGTGTGATATTTATAATAAAAACTCGACATATATAGTAGAATATTTTATTTTAAAAATAACGCTGCCAATACGAAAAATTGTTGACAATACTCCGGATGCCGTAAACTGATAATAATATAATAAAAATAGGTGACTGTACCAAGTTACCGCAAAAACCAATCACTTATCATAACAATTACAAAGATGTAAAGTCGCAGCATAAAAGACTTCCCACGTTAATAAATAAACGCGAATTGTTTTCATAGGTGATGTGCCGGATATCCGTATCCGCGGATATCCGAGGCATGGATCTGTATCCATTACGGATTACAAACTTATCTTTTATAACTAATCATATATTATTATTAAATTCTTAATGTTACATATGCGATTAGGTAGCAATGAAATAGTACTAAATTTGATATCGTTTATTTATAATATCACATGTGCAACTCATTTAATGTCAGTGTACTTAACGATAGGACAAACCCTAAACCATAATTATTTTGAGGAAACGTTATAAAATTGTACTAAGGGCACAGGCAGAAATATGTCAATTAAGCAACTGTCGCTTCATGAACACGCGCATCAGGTTGAGATGCGTATAAGAAGGTTGAGATCCGTATCCATGTCCGCGGATCTAGACACCAATAATCCGTATCCGCGGATCTATTGCTTTAGCGATCGCGCTAATAATAAATTCGAAATAAATGTGGCTTTGGTACGTCCCCGGTCGAACTACACTGATTCCACCACTTGGATTAGCATTAAAACATCAACCATCCCTTAATGGTTGCAGTGTCAAACTAGTAACTCACCAAATAAAACACGGAGAACTGTAATAATTTATATTATAATAAATTTAAATGTAATTACAAAAGTTATATCACTATATTTCCCTGATTACAGCTTAATGTTATTAACAATAAGTAAGTTTCTTATCATCTAATAAAGTTGGGACTTCGTGGATTAACATAAGGAATGACAATTAATTGGAAAATTCAAATTGCTCCACAAATAGCTAACACTGGACTTATGACTAAAATAACATTTGATTACAGTGGGATTAAATGACACGAAATGCAATTTACATTATAACGATAATCATTAACAATAAAA
This sequence comes from Cecropterus toxeus, assembly GCA_018249875.1. NCBI lineage: Eukaryota > Metazoa > Arthropoda > Insecta > Lepidoptera > Hesperiidae > Cecropterus > Cecropterus toxeus. Next base: position 13,582 of record DWNE01003107.1, on the reverse strand, counting down.
CGGCCAAGCTCGAAGCCGAAGTAATAGCACTTAAAATATTTTAAATTAAAATGTTTATAATACCAGCGGTAGGTATTTTGATTACATTTGGATGGAGCAGCACAAATATTAGGAACTTTTGGCTGCCTATATAAATACCAAAATATATAATATTAACATGGGTAATCACTGACTCCGGAGCCAAATTATAACCTCAAACTGAAGTAGTTGTAATACTTGACGAATAAGTTGATTTTTCTTATTTTTCAATCTCAAACAAAGACATTGTACATATTAATATAGGACGTTAGGAATTGGCACAAATAATCCTTGATTTTTTATGAATGCAAAGTATAGTGCTGACCCATGTCTGTCTGTGAGTTTTGAGAGTTGTAAAACTATTTGACACCACGACATGTACAATATCTTTGGTCTTAAACTATAATGGAATGATATAGTTATACATCCAGTTTCTGATACTTTAACAACTTTAAAAACTGAAAGAATAATATATCTATAATATAGCTATACGGCTAATAAGGTTGTACAAAGGAAGACATAATTAGTTGACTAATAAATGTCAAAAAAAAATTCAGCGATGTCTATTGCGTTCTTGGAAATAAATTCATTTAGAGAACTAATACTTAAAAGTGTAACTGTATGTGTAAGTGTACTAAAAAAGTGGATATAGAATGGATATAGTAGAATCCTTTCTATTAAATCTCACATGACCACGTCATTATACAAAGTTTTAGTATAGAAACTTAAATAATATTCGGATAGGATATTCAAGATGTCTTCTTATATTGAATGGTAAATTAAAGCATCAGAAACCGAAAACACTGCGTCCCCACAGCTTCACTATTTACTATAATAAAAATGCGAGCGATTGCATGTGCGTGCAGTCTTCATTAAAAGGAGGTATTCACGGTTCATAATATTTATATAAATTATGATTTTTGATATTAACACAGCCATATTTTACTACGATGTAAAGTTACAACTAACTCTGCTAGAGTTACTAATATGTAAATACAAAAATACTTAACTATGAAAATAATTTGTGAACAGTTCTTCCAAACGTGGAAAGAAGTGTGCATATTGAGCAGACTGTGCCAGTACCCTGTAAGACTTAGGCCTTTCACAACGGAGCTACTAAAATTACTTTTTCATATTAGGGACAAATGTCTGATCCGCTCTGTAATTATTCTTTTTCTTATGGTCGACCGTTAATTGCGTGAAGTGATGCCGATGCCGATTTTTCGGCTCTCTCTCACCTCTTAGTAAAATGTAGTGAGATTTATCTTAACCCTCCCTTAATTTAATCCATCAATTTTACTCAGTTTTTGCAAAAATAAAATACGTGATATATTATACGTTATATATAAAAAAGCAGAGACCCACCCCCTGCTTGAAATTTCACGATTTACCTCGATCCCCTCCCCCTCTTAAATGTTTCACGTAATTAATGGATGTCCTCTTGGTTAATATGAATAAGACCCTAAGCTATAGTCCTGTTGTTTTATGCTGTTATTATATAAATAAATAATTATTAATAGTAGAGTACTAAACGTGTCGATATTTTCTTTATGCTTTACAAATAGATTTTTAGTGTTTTAACCGGTTCTATATTGTAATTACTCACACTCTTTTTCAATAAAACAAAACGAAGATACTAAAAATATCCAAACGAAGATATCAAATTATCGTTTGGAATATTCACTTAAGACTTGTAATAGAAGCCACTATGATCAAATTAAAATAAGAATAGGTCTAAATGAATACCAAAATTATTCAATGTAGTATAATATTCAAGGACCAGACCAATATACGGTAGTTTTGTTTTAAGTAGCTCCTTGTGTGAACCGCCTTATTCAACCTAAATCGAATTCTGTCATGGCAACCTTCGATGGCATCGCGCTATATAAACATAAAATCCATATAGTGACAACACCGTCTTTTCTTAGATCTAACCGGATAAAAAGCATGCGGAAATATTATACTGACCAGAAATAAGTTTGATATGAATAGCGTCGAAAATTACTTTAAAATTCAAGAAAATTGTAGGAAACCTTTAATTTGATATGTATTTAATATCATAGGATTTGTCAGCATTGACCTATTTTGTGTATATTACTGTACCTAAAACAAAAACAAATATAGCTTTTTACTTTTACAACGCTATTCATATCAAACGGGAGACATAATAATACATTACTTACAAGTTAACAAACTAGTTCAACCATTAATACATGTAAATTAAGGAATATACGCTGGAGCCCTTATATGAATGCGTCGTACCTACTCAGTTCAATAGAGACCTTTACCTATGCGAATATTGGCAAAACAAAAATAAGTTGAGCGTACATCGATTATTCAATATCATAATTAAAACTCCCCTATCTCCGCTTGGATGTCGTGGAAGGCAACTAAGGAACAGAATCTAGAAGATGCAACATCTTTCTTTCATCTTTCCAGTGCAACATGTTGATGTTATACTGGAAAGATATTCAGCAAAACGCATGCCAAGCGCGATAGCTATTGACAAAAACCCTCATTTAGGTAGACCTATATCAGTCAGTAGACTTCAAAGGGCTGTTAGATGGATGGACTGAATAAATGACGTTTTATTTCATGAGAATAAAAAGATTTTTTTCCTACCTATTAAAAATTGTCAAGGGAAACATAATTAAAACGTACAAATTAATATAACAGTAGTTACTGTCTGTAATAACACAGGCATTTCAATATTTTGAACTAAGAATACAAAAACCACTCTTTATAATGTTAACCTGTGTATTCATGTAAGAAGTCTACCTGTACAAATCTAACAAATGTGCGAATAAATGGATAAAACATGCACGAGGGGTGCGAGAAGAGCTCAATTCTGTTATTTTCAATTCTATGTTACTAAGTTTTAAGTATGATTTTATTTATTCGATGCACGCCTAACTCAGCGACTGCAATGACTACCACTCGACTAGCCGCAGCGAAACTGGTGATTTTGGCGATAGCAAGAAGTCGAACTGTATGTCCAACTCGCCATCAAATTCTACCCGCCAATGCTGCATTATCTGGAACCAATTACAAGAAAGAAGTTACAAGTTGTATCATAAAAACTATAAAGTGATAAAACGACATAATTATGCCAGAATCTCATAGCTAATGGTGTTAACGGAGAAGAATTTTCTATACTTTTTGGAATCATTCGGAGACTCTGACAATCTCATTACTATGATCGATACAAAAAGTATCGTTTATTTTATGTCGTCGTTTTTTAGGTCAGGCCTTAATACGTAAAAACCGTTTAACTACAAAAAAGGAAGAATCTTTAAAAGATAAAAGACAAAATATGACGGAAAATTTAAAAAAAATCATGTTCCTATAGGTAAGTAGGTCTACCATATCTACCTTCTCTGGCTACGGCTATGTTTGTTAGTAAGTAAATCCTGCAACAAGGAGAATATGATACGAACATACGTATCACTTCTTTTTTTTTGTCTGACAGGGAAGGCCAGTGTTCGTCAACTATACCTTAGCAAGAAGCAGATGCAACTCGAGCTCCACGAATCTCTTCCCCGGGCACATACGACGTCCGCGGCCGAACGGAGCCACGAGCGCGGCCGCGTGCGGCTCGCGCACGTTCGTCCAACGTTCCGGAAGATACTCGTTCGGCCGCCAGAAGTTCTCTTCGCGGCGACAAGCGGCCCCCGTGTGAGCTAGCACGAATGTCTGTAACAAATAAGACGATTATTGTAACTACCGTAATATTAAAAGCGCCATCTATTGTCATAATTATAAAATTGTAACTTAAAAATACACCGCTACTAATCGTTCCAGTTACAAAGTAATAGATGCATACATATACGGTACATATTACAGATTAAGAGCTTAGGAAATAAATGCTACAAATAGAATACTAGCCAAACATGAGAAAAAGCTTCTTTTTTGAGTCCTATTAACTAAATACTATGATGTGTAGTTGAATACAGATTAGCATAATCTATTCAATAATTTTGTATACTATCGCAATTAGAACATTCGCTTAAGTTTTTTGCCACAATTATTTTATAAGGCGTTTGTATATCGAATCTTATAGTAGTTTTATCCTGGCCGCTGAAAATGAAGTCGTGTCGAAATGAATGATACCTATAACTTTAGTCTTTAAGGAAACATTAGCTTCTAAAGTATTTCACTTGTGGTTGCAAGCGTTAATGTTGCATTTATGTCGCATCATCTTAAAATGAAAATTTCGCTACAAACTGTAGAGAAATTCGATGTAAATCACTCAACGACGCTCACTTTAATTTGCCCCAGAATCGAAATATATTAGAAAGTACCTCTGCGTAAATGAGATATATAATTTCGCACTTTATTCAATAAATTAATACGAATTGAGCGAAATAATAATAGAAATATTAAAATGATTAAATTAGGTACACGATTTAAGAGTCGGTAACTCGATAAAATCCAACCAAATTTCAAAACATATTTTTTCTCTCTTTTGTCCTTTTAGGAACCCCTCTTTGGTCATAATGACTGCAATACGCAAGCTCCAATTGTTGGTTAATTTACTCTTCAATGTCTCTCATTTCGACACACTTGACACATATTAAATCAACTTGACACACATCTGTTATCAAGTAGGTGTGTACATCTTAAAATCAATTGGGACATTGTAAGTGCCCCCGTAGGCCTATGCAAAAAAAATAAAGACATTTCATTTCATCTGTAAGGGCTGAGCATCCTAAGTGCATCCCTTTCATCGCTTCGATTTTTTTCAAATATTTTACTGTGAGTAATTGTTTATTATTATGATCAAGACTAGGAGCGAATGAGCAGAGGCGCAAAATGTACATAGCCATATGAGGTTTTAAATCGTAAAGTCGTTTTAAAATATTTCAAAGTGCTGTATTTAGAATTCATTATCGGAACAATGCATCATCAAATATCGGAGCACTATTAATATAATATAATATAGTTAAGTTTGCTTTTTTTACTATTGATATATTTGGTGATATTGAATTGTAACATTGTTCCACAGATATTTTTTCCGAAAAAAATATTTCACATTTGTTGAAATTTAGATCTAGACCGATTTCAGAAAACGTTGAATTATGAATTTTAGATCCTCCAATACAATCGATGCAGTTCCTCCTAAAAACCTATCATCTAGGTACAGTAAGACTTGATTAAGACTCATTATTTTGACAATTCTTTTTCCTATTCCTACTATTCCCAAAGAACAAATAGCTAAAATAACTTGTGAACCAATTATTTAAAAAAAAATCTACGAATGAAATTGTAAACAATATATTTTTAAATTGGCTTTGGCGTACTCGTATAATGATAATTGTACATGCATAATCTACGGTTTTATCCGATAATACTGCAAGCGATCTTATATCATTCATATTCGTGTGGATATTTTGCAGTTTTCTAACATAACATCCTTTTTTTACCGTTGAAGTAAGTAATACTTAATTTGTTTTCGGAAACACTCAGAGCTAAACTATCTTTATTTGAATAGGGAACTTTACTTCGTTCCAAAGAACTACGATCTGTTTAATTATCACGATCAATTTAACCTAATATAATAACGTTTTGTCACTAATGAACTTACAATATTTTATGTTAGTAATATATAAAAACTTATCATAGGTAATCTATAACGTAAGTCCACCATAATACTTATTCATAACAAACCTTTTCTAGAATTTCTTATTCCTATGACCTAAATTACATTTAGTCATTATAGCCGTGACGTCATATTGTCAGGATAATATCATTAGGACATTAATCTGTAGATATGTATGATGTATGATGAGTTTTCATTGAAGGAGTAGGTGTCATTGGTGAATAGAAAATCAGGCTGCCAGACATAACAGCATTCGTCATCCTGCCACTGCATTCTGTATAGACAGGATCAATAGTGAGAATAGGGATGAGAATTCTTGCGGGAAAGAATGAATTCCGTTTGAAGTCTGAAGATGAGATTAAGATAAACATTGTGAAACTTGGAATAAATTTCTTACAAAAACCTTTAGTGTTTAGCACCGATTCGCTGGATCGATTTATTTATTTTGTGTGTGCATTATAACGAAATTAAATGTTATATACATTACAAGAGAGCTTATATATAATTAACACTAAGTGTAAAAGTGGCTACTTATTTTTAAAAGAAATCTCTTTCAACAGACCTGAAAATGGAGATTTTTTAATACTACGTACACTTTGCTGTTAAATGTAAAAAGGTAAGTACTACTTAATGTTGTCTCCAAATATTTGTTTTTGGCCCAAACGATTGGCGATTTTGTCTATCCATATAATCGTCAGATTAAAATTAACTTTTTAATTGACCATAAAGCAACATACTTTATGGTGAATTAAAAATCCAACCGAATTGATAACCTTTCCCCTAAAATCGGTTAAAAAGAGCATTTTAATCTTATTTGCGTGCAACCTTTTAGTAAGTACGGCATTAAATAGAAAGTATTTATTAAAACACTTACAAATGAATCATTTAATCAATTAATCATTTAAATCCTATCGTAATCAGTACAAGTACAAGGCCATAAATAATCGCGATGTTTGGCTTTTTGCTGTATCAAAACATAATCTCTACATGTATATTGAAGTGTTTATCTTTAATTATGTAATAAATATTATTTTCTAAAGTATTCTTAATATTACGAAATAAAAACTGCACTGTTATAATTTTTGTCGTTGAACTTTGTGTACATACATACATACGAGTATATTGACCTTATCTGAATTTATTCGCAATAACATTTATCATAGATAACCCAAAAAAAATTAAGAACTCACGATAGTAGATAGTAGTATGATAAAAAATACGAACGGAGTTGCGCGCATGATTTTAGGTTTAGGTTGGTTTGATCTCGGTTTACGCATGTAGGAAAATATGAACTGGTAGTTAATATGTATGTAATTCATGGATGTACATAAAAGAGGAGATCTGCCCTTAGCATATAATAATTTGTTATTGTTTTTAGTGAGTGATTGTAAAAGAATTCAGAGAATAACCATCCTTGTACTTGTAATTCAGTGACCGCTTTTGTAGTAATCTATCACAATTATTATGACATACCCCGGCTGGCAGCCTGTGTCCTCCAATCATCATCGGCGCATCCAAAAGTCGAGCTAAGAATGGTGCAATGGGCAACAATCTGAAGGCTTCATTTATCGCTGCTTTAATAGAAGGGGCAGTAGCTAACTCCTCGATACGCAGTTCTCCACACGATGGCAATTCCGAACGGATCCTCTGCTGCCAATCCGGTCTACCACTCAGCAGATATAGCAGGAAGACAAGGCTATTCGCCAACTGTAACAAAATGGAGTCGATGATTATCATAAATATTTCATTCTAATATGTAGCTACTTTAAGACAGTGTCTTCTGGTTTTTACCAAGATTTAGGTGTTTAAGATGTTCTCACTCCAGGCTTCTTGAGTCGTAGCAAGCGTATTCATCCCTATAGGAAAGGTGGCACATACAACATGTTCTGTTTTGGAGTAAATTATTGAAGTCTATGACTGGCAATTACTATTAGGACATTAGGTCGACTAACGGTTTTAAACAGTTTTCTTATAATTTATAATAAAAGCATTGGTACGCAAGCACTTATAAGGAGATCATGCGCAACAAAATATTAGACACACGATACAATCTTGTTCCGAATCATTCTATATTATTTTAAAATATTTTTTATAGTATCAACAATATCATAATATACCCAACGTCATAATAAAGAATAGGCTTAATATTAATTTATATATTTATATTAAATGTTCAAATAATAATAAGCCGGAATCACCGAATTATCATACAAGTGCCTAAATATCGAACTTACCAAGGTCTATGCTGTCATAGGCCATGTTACGGAATCTCAGAGGTCAATGTAGCCAGTTTAGAGGTTTTTCCCGTAATTATGGTTGGCTAATTACCAAATTCTAAGGGTAAAATTTATTGTTTTATTTATACATACAGTAGTTGTTTGAAATTACACAATTGAAAAAAAATTAAAATCAACATGATAGCGTAAATAACTTTCTTATAATAAAAATGGTTTTAAAAAAATTTATGTTTTAGATTTTTTAATACGAGTTATACCTTTAGGCAAAAACAAGTGATGGAGCGGGCAACACTTAGAAGAAGCTGTCATAGTTTACTTCTGCACGTTATTTATATCAGATATTACTATAACTACATAATCAATTTTAATTATTTACTAAACTAACTAAGCTAAGTAAAAAAAATGTCTCAAAACTTATCCGAAACGTTTATATCGAATACGATTGCTGTTGCGGATAAAGTTTTATTTCTGATAACCGTTAGTTTACGGTTATGGATCCCGATAACATCACTGGTATTATCTTGTAGGCCGTACTCGTATCATACTAACCGTTTCAATGCCGGCAGTGATGAAATCAATGACTGCAGCTTTTTTATCGCGCGTATCAAGTTCAGGGTTAGCGAGTATTTTGAGGAAGATCTCTTGCATGCCGTCGTCTTGCGCGGCGCCTTGTGTCCTCGACTTCGCTTCTTCCATCAGCTCGGAAACTATCCTACCGGAACATAACTACAAATATTATCAATACAGATAAATTAAACTCAAAATTCAAAACATTTTATAAACTAAAGTTAATAAAGTAAACTGAAGGAGCTCTTTGTTGGCAATTTTTATTACAAGCTCTTATTTACATGTATGTACATATGTAGGTATGTATGTACGAGTATGTATGTAGCATGTTTACGAATCCTGCAAGGAAGATTTTAGTCATCTCGTGAGGATCGATTTATTTAAGATTTTGCATGCACGATTAATTCTGATGACAATACGGGATTAGCATAGTGATATCAATATTTATAACTGCAATATGGACAACGCCTCAAAATAACAGAGCTTATCGACCCTCATAGCATGGCATAATATGGGTATATGGGATACCAAATAAATACAATGATAACACCAAAAAATACCAAAAAAAATACGTATTAAAATGCTTGCTTTGAAAAACAGCTTAATTTTTTGCCTCGTAGCAACAGTGTAGAGTTGAAGTGTTCGAAATTTTAAAGATTGTCATCGTCCATCCATTTTATTGATCCAGTTCTGCGCAAGCATCATCTTGCAAATTGATGGCCTATACTGCCCTCAGAAACATGACGGTAACTTACTTTAAACATCATAGAAATCTAGTTAGAAAATATAATTTCTCTCAAGTTACTATGCGATACAAGAAACGATTTTCACATAACATCCATTGTCTCTTAACTCACTTTAAATGAAACACCGCTTTTGTGCTTCTGAGAGCAGTATAGTCCAGGCACAAGCGATGTGAATTTGAAAATACGAAGGATACGAAATATCAAAGAGTGAATAGACAGAGAACTTGCACACACCCAAAGTATGGAATGTAGAGTCATTTCGTTAGCCATTTATAATGCAATTTCGTAAGATGTAAATGTTGCCAATTTTAAACGATTTGCAAATAAATTTACTTTAATATTGTAATTTTATTTACATTTTGCTCCACTTAATAAGTATATAATGTAACTGGTTCAAGAAATGAGTATATGTTATACAATTTTGCCTATATTAACATTAAAATTGAAGTTGAATATGTCTTTGTGTACTACATACATGCATAGAACATGGTCACTGACTATTTAACATTAAGATCGCATGACCATGTGCTAATTCTATTACAATAAATTAAACTATACCTTCCAACTTAGTATCCAAGGGTAGCAACTACATTAATATACAATACATGTACAATGTACATATACAATATAATTATATATGACATTATATACCATACCAATATTATTGACCTTAATATATAATAGATCGGGGCAAAAGTATTTTCCTATTTTGAATGTATTATTAGTTATCAAACCACTTTGGCTGTACTGCATGTAACTGACTGATTGTAATACCATTAAATGTTGACAATCTGAAGATGCAATAATTAAAAAAAAAACTAGTTCCCGCCATTTTTCAATTGTTTTTCAAGCAACCAAAGTGAACGTATGTGACGAAGAAATCCGCTAAATTTTAAAGTTTTATTACAAAAAATGCGACGAACGCGGTGATTAAAATTTGTGTTGTTTACGGAAATAATGCGGTATCAATAAATGCAGCACAAATGTGGTTCAAGCGTTTCAATTCTGGAAATTTTAAAGATGAGTTTCGCTCTGGACGCCCTGCCAAAGATAAAATCAGTGCTATCTTATCTTTGAGAAAGTGGAACAAGATCGACATAGTAGCTACGATATTGCTAAAAAAGTGGATGTTGATCATAAAACAGTTTTACGTCATTTACGAAAGTCTGGGTACAAGAAAAAACTTGACATTTGGGTACCACATGATCTCACTGAGAGACTAATGCAACGTGTTTCCATTTGCGATTCTTTGTTGAAACGTAACAATTCCGAAACATTTCTTAAACAGTTGATTATGGGTGATAAAAAATGGGTGACTTACGATAAGAACTCTTTAGGAAGCATAAAGTTAATCTAAAAAGAACACAGTGAACACTACCTGTCAGATTTATTAAATCAAAAATCTCAAAATTTCTACAGGAATGAGATCAAGGCACTACCCACAAGATGGCAACAAGTCATCGATCAAAACGGCACATACCTATATATTACAAATAAATAAAAAATTATACCTAAAAAAATATTTTCCGTTGTATGAAAAATACATTTTTTTTTTCCCCAAATATATATAGATTAAGATAAGGAAAAACACGATATTCAACTCACATATGAATAGTCTCCTCGCTTTTTACGAAGGTTTTGTAAAGAGTTGTAGGCAAGAACTTCCAAAGCGGTGCGCCGTAGTACGAGTCCCTTTGGGCGCGGAAATGGGCCTTCACGGCGGACGCGAGGGCGGCCGCCCGCCCAGACATCCATCGCTCCACGAAACCAAGTCTTGTACCCAACATTAAGCCACACACCGCTGAAATAAAACAAAGGTAATCGTTACTATTCATTAAAACTAGTAACATCGTTAAAACATTAAAACAAAAAATATGTATGATATGTATTTTATTTGAGGCTTATTTGAGTTTTTGTCAAAATAGTCAAGTAAGTTTTATAATATGTATATTTGTAGTTAGGTCTATTTACTAGCTTTCATTTGATACCAATATTGTCGTAATAGTAAAAAAAAACGGTGGATCTACCTATGGGCTCTTTGGGCTTCAGCCCAGGGCCCCGTGGATACAGCCCCCAGCCCCTGTTAAAAACAATAAGAGACGAATCGTAATTAGGGCGTTACGTGTAATGAAAAGAATATATCAGCCTAGTTTTTCTGATAAGTACCTATAAACTACATCACCATAGAGAAAATGCCCCCGAGTGGTTTTAGCCCAGGGAAATTCGAAATCGATTTTATATTTTAATCAAACAATCGATTTTCCTAAAACCGATGATTTTACAAAAAAATAATCATTTTTTTAAATCGATTTTTATTGTTTTTTATTATAAAGTTAGCCCCCCAAATACTTTTTGTTCATTTCGTTGACATTTTCTATGCAATACAATACAAATAATGGATTGCGTTGCAAGTAATTTTATTATAGAGCTGTTGCTAAAATATCGAAAGTACGTAAAACCACGAAATTAATAATCTTTTTCTTAGTATTTTTTTAAAAGCTACGGTAAAAAAAATTAAAGTATAAATAATAAATCGATTAATTTAAAATCAATTATTTATGGTTAACAAATTGATTTAAAAAAACGATTATTCTAAAAAAATAATTATATTATTTATCGATTATAAAATAATCGCTTTATCGATTATAAAATAATGCTTAGTCCTCAGCGGTAGCAACACATGTGTAGCCTATGTGTAAGACTGTTCCTACCTGAGGTTGGCTACACACGAGACTGGGGTTGATTACAGATGTCCATGGGCGACAGTAGCCACTGTCCATCAAGTAGACTACATGCGCGTTTACAACCATATTACAAAAACAAATGGAAAATCTAATTGCATCATTAATAACAATTTAAATAACATACTTGATTTTCTTGATAGTACTCGATTCATGAACTTAACCTACATTGTAACCATGTACATACATCGGCCTCGACACACATCTACTTATGTATTACATTTATAGGCGACTGAACTAGACGCATTCAAAGTTCAGTCTACATGAGAATAGATAAAGTTATCATTTATTTTCTAAATTGTTCGTTTAATTCTAGTAGAATAAACATGTTGTTGGTATTATAAGTTTAAAAATATAAAAATACAAAACATAGTCAAACATATAGTGTAGTAACCATTAATATTTTATAATCTATTGATTTTCTGTTAAAATGTTTAAACTAAGAGTAAACTAAGGACATTTATAAATTAAATACATGAAAAGCTCGTTTTTATTTATTAATTTCTAAATGAATATCTGAAAGGATTAGCGATTATACATATAACAATAAGAACAAGATTATAATTAGAATTTAAGAAATAAACATAATGAGATATCACTTTACTTTGATAAAGTTTTTTTTATTATTCTGTAAAGAAGCTATTCAGCGACAAATCGGCTTTTATTAAAGCAAAGTAAAAATGGTAAAAGTTACAAGTAAATAATTTTAAATAATAACAATAATATTTTTTTTTATAAAATTTGTAGCCACGTCAGAGATACATTAAAAACTTTTTTTATAATATAGAAGCATCAATTAACGTACAATCTATGATCATCTCTAGTCAATGCCAGATATAATTGCAGTCCTACTGACGCAGATAAGATACGAGAAATTCTAAATTAGTCCTTAAGGATAGCAACCATGAGGAATATTTGTAAGTCATAATTTCTCGCATATCTTAAATTTAATTTGCTCCAAATTAGTGGTATTTGATAAATAGATGATGCCTCTAAACTCGAACCACTGGTTCGAACCTTTCGCCTTCAGTTACAATATATAACATCCAAGCCAAGTTTTATGCGGGCCATTTTAGATTTTACATATTAATGAGAAATATCTTAACTAATGCCCGTAATATAATAAAGTATTGACGTAATTCTACGATTAGAATTGTTTATATTGTATTATATGTACAATTTTTTTTCTCATTCTCGTCAACCCATTACTGTCCCACTGCTGGGCACGGGTTTTCTCTCAGAATGAGAGAGTTTTAGACCATAGTCTACCGCGCTGGCCAAGTGCGAATTTGTAGACTTCACACAACTTTAACTCTTTTTTTATGAGAACTCTTAGATGTGCAGGTTTCCTCACGATGTTTCCTTCACCGTAATGTACAAATACATATTGTTTATTTGAAACTGTAGTATTATTTCAGTAAATAATAACCTGCGTTTATTATTTATATGCGTACTAAAAATGATCACCATCGCCCAGGGTTAACTGGCAGAGAATGCCATCAGGCATTAAGTTCATTCGTGTAACCGTTAATTTAAGGTATTGCAAAAAAGTAAATAAATACGGTTTAAGAAGAACTTTATTTCTCATAAAGAATTAACATAATTCACTTACTGAGAAATCATAAGATATAAACATTATAATATCGGGTATAGGTACAGAAATTATGCCATGGA
>DWNE01003106.1:0-17351 GCA_018249875.1 Cecropterus toxeus | reverse complement strand
TAAGCTTCGCAACCCAATAGGTCTCTATGACGCTCGAGTAAATCCCGATTTAGCATCCTGGGCTCCCCTACCATTATTCTATTTTCATGTAAAGGCGCCTCCTCTTGCTATTTCAATTTTAAAAAACGTAAAACAACCAAAACATTGGATTAATCTAATGACACAAACTTAAGAGAAGGCGGTATTAATGCTATTCAGATCTTCCACTGGAAGCTGCCCTCGAGATTGTAATTGCTGAGTGAAGTTTGAGCATAATTGAGTTTGAGATGCGGACTTTACTTAATCACCCGATGGATCTTCGGAGTCCTATCTGGCCGAATTTAACTAGAATAGGACCAATTAGCAACAGATGTTGCTCCCAAGCTTTGCAATCGTTACCAACGTTGGAGAATCGAGTTCTGGTAGCCGCTTTGTTAGAGTTTTGTTACTAAGTTTTAAGATCAAATTAACGTATGATTTTCAATGTTATTCATTGTATTCAACTTGAGATGCAATTGTTTAAACAGAAATAAACTGAAGAACTGCAATCCTTCGTAACTTCTGTATGATGTTTGATCTTATTATTGTCGTTTTAAATAAAAAATAACTTGAGTTGTGGATGCCGTGGACGAACCAAAATGAAAGAAGAAGTCATCATAGAAGTCAGGAGCGTCGACAAAAAAAACATAATTTAGATATTTGCCTGACCAGGAACCGAACACGGAATCCAAAAATATTATGATTAATTTGGCTACATTATTATTATACAATTTTATATTTTTTTAATATAAGTCCCTGTGCATACATTTGTTGTAATCAATGAAATAATAATAATATTTGAGTTCATTAATCAACGCAGATGATATTAAAGTTTTAAATAAATACATACATAGTGCGAAATGTTCCATTAAATCCTTCATCTCAGTCACATTCACGGCAAAACAGTAAACAAACCTGTCCCTACTCAGTTTTTAATTTTCTCCAGATTTGTAATTTCATACTGCCTTGTATGTTTCGTCTTTCATCTTTAGACTTTATTTTGCTCAGTTAATATTACTCTTCTCTTCAGATTTATTAAAGTTCAGATGAAAATCAGGCAGCAGTTTATAGCTACTTACGAATAATTTGACTCTCTGTATTATACTTGCTCTTGAAATAAAGTTTCTATTTATCTAAATTGTTTAACTAAACAACAGGTAACGGAGAGTTTCGTTAAAATAATAGCATTGACAAATTGAACTTAACTAATAGTGTTATTCTACGGTTCTTTTCAGCAGAAAATCATTCTGCTCTTGATGTATCAATATAAAATGCAAGTATCAATATAAAATGCATGATTTCAAATATGTGAGAGATAAAACAATGACTTCTACCTCGTTAATGTTTTTACTCTTACTGTGCTTCTACGGAATCCGAAGGTTTCGCGGACTACCATTCAGAAATCACTTGTCTCTCTCATATTCTGATCCTCAAATGGATTTCTCACCAACGTTATAAACATAAACATAACATAAACGCTTTCCCACATAATTCATAGCCCCACAATAGGATTTTCTCCTGTGTTGTGGGTATCATGAAAACATAAAGACAAATACACAAATACCCAGACCCAGAACAGAAATCTAAACTTATCATTTACATTTCTGTCTGACCGGGGATCGAACCCGGGACCCACTACGTGTTAGACTGGTATGGTGACCGCTCCGCCACGCGGGTCTTCTAAGCGATACTGACAAATTTCGATAATGAATTTAAAGCGTTTTTAAGAATATATATATTCAAATTCATGCCTGACTAGTCTTGTAGTATACTAGATTGTAGATGTAGTAAGCTAAGTATTACATGAGTTGAACAGTCTCTGTGAAATAAAACCTCGTTCTCTTTACGATAGGCAATCACTAGTTTAGCTCCATTCTTTTATCTTTTATTCTCGTCCGGAGATAAAAACTTATATGCTATCTTCAACTAACTTTCGCATGTATACATCAAAGTAAACTAGTAATAATTTTAAAACTGTAAAACAAAAAACCCGACGTAAAACAATTTTTTCGTTTATAATGATATATATAATTTAATGCTTTATATAAGTTTTCGACAAAATATAGGAGAAAAAGTACTTTAAAAGTTTATTAATGCTAAAGTCAACAGAATATAAGCAAATATAATGTAATTCGATTCTCGCTTTATATAAATTGAGAAAAAGTAAACATTTTATGGCGATCCAATCGCTGTTATTAAGTTTTGATGGCCTCGTAAAGTTAACGACGGTGTCTCGATACTGATATTGGATCTGATGAGAAGTTCTGTTGATTAAGTCTTGGAGTATTTTAATACTTCAAATCTCTTTGAAAGTGCATTATCTTTGTCTTAAGGCAAAATGAAAGATAGTTTTAGATTTATATCCAAAATTATAAACGCTTTCTACACTCATAGTCTTACACTAGGATTTTCTCGTGTCATTGGTGCCATGGACACACAATGATGAAAAAACAAGTACCCACACCTAGAACAGATATCAAAATTCATCATTCACATGTATGTCTTCTGGCCTGGGATCGAACCTGGAATTCACTGCGTGTCACACCGGTATGGTGACAGCTCAACCACACGGACTTCAAAATAGTACTGATTATTTTTTCGGTACACACTGTATATCTTAAAACATTCGTACATCTATTGATGGTTGTATGTTTTGCCATAATACTAATCATTATTCAAAACGTACCGTAGCCCAATCAAGTCATTAAAACTTAATATCTGAAGAAATCTAGGACATGGAAAACAACATAAATTCACTAAGTATGTAATACTTCTCTGGCACGCCTGAGAGCCGTCCTGTTGGCTTCCTTCCGACTAGGTCACGTGACGCCACTGACGTCTTTACATGTGAAGCTTGTAATGTATCAAGTGCAGGCACGGCTGCCTTTGCTCTTCGCTTTTACTTGCAGCAACGGATTAATTTATAATTTTCAAATGAAAAATGGTTCTAGTATTTCGAAACTTCTTATTCTTATATTTGCGCTTTTTGTAGCGACGATTGGTAAAGGTATTTTGTAGTAACAAATTATCGTTAATTTTGCACACATTAGTACAGTTATATTACTATTTTCAAGAAGTATGAAGGTATAAGTTTTGTGGTTCGTCTCCAGAGGCACCACCGTCACGCATTTTTCTTAATGATAACGTAGTGTTAATGGGTGTGTGGTAAAGAATGTGGTGGAGTTCCAACTTAGATCTCAATGATAGCAATGCACCTGTGACCAACCTCAGGTTATCTAATCTTAATTACAGACGTCGTGGCAGTGGCCACTTACTATAAGATGCGTACTCGTTTTCGACTTGTATATTATAAAAATATTGTTTTAGTTTCTTACTAATGTGGATATGTTTACACATTTTTTTGTTATTTTTTTAATTAATATGGAGTAGCAAAAGAGCAAGCAGCCCACCTGATGTTAAGTGGTTACTGCGGTCCATGGACATTTATAATCAACTTCATATAGAACAGGGGTTCTACATGAAGTCGACCACAGATGCGTTGCTACTCCAGAGGACTGAGATGGTCGCCTCATATAAAAAGTGAGCCGGCAACCACACCCTTCCACCGAATCGCAAGAACTGCTTCACGCTAGAAATAGGTGTGGCGGTGGTACTCCCCGGACTAACTACATTGCTTCTACAACCTGGCACACATATTTCGTTACTTAAAATTATAAATATCCTTGAAAACGTTAATAATAATTTTATCAACCTCCATGTTAGTAATGCCATCATAGATATTCTTAGCTGGAAATCAAATGTTCTAGTTAAAGTCGAAATCCGATTATTTTATTCAATTTAATTATCTTATCGGTCATTACAGGAAATCGAATGATGCAAAACACACATCGGTTCTCCCTCGAAAATCTCGCCAAACAATCCGGCATCGATAAGAGTTGTCGAGCAGATTAGTGCTGAATTTACTCAGGAATCGATTTAATGGCGGCCCTTCAAACTAATGGCGGGCCCACTTAATGTACAAATAGAGCGGCGGGTGTAATCTGGCGGGATTGAACTCGAGAGGCACATCCGAATCTTGATGTGACGCGGGTTCTGATGATGGATGATCGCGATTCTAATTAATGCCAAATTGATACATAGTACATAACTTTGTTGGAGTTGAAGCACTGACCTCGGGCATGATTGAATGCCCATATATAGTCTACCCATGTCTCAAGGGCATCCGTCATAGACTTAACATAACAGGACTTTCGCTGTAAGACACTAAAAAACTTATGTTCTTCATTGTTCACAAATGGACGCGTGGAAGTAGTGTAGACACAATTCACAAGCAGGTTTCGTTTGGGTTTTCAGCAAGTCATACTTCTTGTTTTATTTTTGTATGTTCCGTAAAATGCAAGCTCGTAATCGAAATTTAGTTAACAATGCAGTCAAAATATTTGAGTCGTAGTAACGAATGAAATGGTGTTTCTACGACGTATCATCAACCCGATGTAGCAATTAACCATACCCACGGTAAAAAAAAAAAAAAAACAAAAACAAAAATACAATGAATTGCAAATAAAATTAATAATAATAAGGATATAAGGTTTATTTTATGTTTAATTGTCTTTTTAATAAATTTGCAGAAATTCAATAATTATGCCTAGTGCTAATGATTGATGAATTGCCGTAGTCTTGAGGTAACGTAGGTAAGGTAGGTTACCTACGTTATATAAAGCTGATCGCGTGCGCGAGTCGTGGCAATTACATCATTATACCTCCCGTCAACACTAGGTTCAAAATATTTATTAAACTATATATAATGTGTATATAGATAGTATGATTATAATACGTCTTTTTCACACAAATATAGTAAGCAGATTTATTTTAAAAAAGTCATTTCCTATGGCCCATAATATTACGAGAAATGATTTAGTAGAACCGAATCGATAAAGTGATAGAAATCGATAAAGTGACTGCTTGCTGCAGATTATTAAGATTAAAAACTGAGTACAACTATAACATATCTAGGGTATATATGGCGACTTCCTGGTGTTGCAAATGTCCATGGGCGACAAATTCTTATTTCCATCAGGCATGTTTGTCTTATCGTTAGATTTACCTAAACAAAAATATATGCCTCAATTTTACTATAAGCAGCCACCCCAGAACTGATTATGTGCAAGTAGTTGCAACAATCTGAATTCGGAAGCTTGCCAAAGCACGATTATCGTCCGTCGCCGCGCGGTCTCTCCATCGCCAGCCAGCAACTTTATTTTCATCCACGAGAATTTATAGAGTAAACTTTGTCTGAAGTTTTAAAAGTTTTTGTAGCACTGCAGTCACCTGGGTTTTGGATACAATGATAGAAATATAACTACGAGCTTTACAGATCTGTACGATAATAAAGTACTTTGTGCTTTGTTTCAAATGTACTCGTACACTTTGATTGTTGTTGTTGTTTTATTTGAATTCATAAAATGTTGATGTGGATGGAAACGCAAGACGGGTAGTTTTTTTACGGGTAATATAATATCTACTATCCACTTTAAGTTTCTTATTCCAATATTTATGGCAAAACGTTAATGATATGAGATTTTTTTGATATAGATTCAGGGTCACTTTACCACTTAGACATCAGTTTATATGTTATTGATATTGCCGTATTTTAACGTTACCTAAAACCTAACTTACTGCAAATTATCGGAGAATCATTAATTTTATGTTCAATTTCATAATGATACGCTTGCATCAATTTAAACTTCGATTACCATACAAAAGTTTTACATTTGTCTGCCTACTATCAAATCAACGTCATTCTGTTTAAGTGACGTAAATCCCCAGTCAGTAAACAGGGGATGCTTTTGGAAAAGCTCTAATCTCGTTACGATGTAGGTCATCAGGTCAGAAGGGTCAAGCGAGTGTGACTGTGTGCCCGTGGAGGCTTGTCGACTGACATCGACTGCGCTTGCGAACTGGAGCGGGGAATTCTACTGGAACAATATTTATAATGATGAAGTGGTAACCGAAGATTTGGTGTGATCCGGTGGCGTGTTTATTGTTTGGGAAAGTTGGAAGATTAACTAGTAAACTCCGGTTTCGTTTGATGTAGACCTCGGAGTCCTTGTGCCGAGAAGCGCTGAGGACGGCGATCGGATGAGTTTTCTTGGGCATAAATACCACATAACTTTTTGACATTGCCCTGCACTAGGTACCTGATCCTTCTTAATGCTTACCCCCACTATTTGAAAAAGAAAACGCTCATGACTAATACATAGTAAACTTGTCAAGACTCCCAGTGAAAACGAGAATTGTAGTTTCAAGTCTAATAGTTATGTTGGAATATCTTTCTTGCAAAGTGAAACGATGTAACCAATGACAGAAATACCACATAGATGCTTTTCAATCACAAGTAACACCTTATTATCATATGAGGCGACAATCTTAGTCGGGAGCAGTAGCACATCTTTGATAGACTTCAGATAGAATATATATGTGTTCTATATTAAAAAGTTAACCGGTGGTCAAATAACAGTGACCAATTACGTTCAGGCCTTTTAGCAGACTTTTGCCAGGTGGTAGAACCAGTGTAGTTGGACTGGGCAGGTAACACCGCCACACCTATTTATAAGGTGTAGCAGTTCTGGCGTTTTGTTGGAAGAGTGTGGTTGCCAGCTCACATATAAATGAGGCGATCATCTCAGTCCTCGGGACCAGCAACGCATCTGATATAAAATTGCTTACAGGTGTCCATGGACGGCAGTAACCACTTACCATCAGGTGGACTGCGTGCACGTTGTATTAGTTTATCTAATCTACCGTAACCATAAACCAGACTATATGCTCGTTTACGTCTTCATTATCATAAGAAATATCTAGTAATTTAACCAGATAAATTGTTCAATGTAGAAACACAAGACAGTAATACGTTCCCACAACACGGGGATATTAACAACCACAGTTAACGATCCAACTTT
Organism: Cecropterus toxeus; assembly: GCA_018249875.1. Taxonomy (NCBI): domain Eukaryota; kingdom Metazoa; phylum Arthropoda; class Insecta; order Lepidoptera; family Hesperiidae; genus Cecropterus; species Cecropterus toxeus. The sequence goes on along the minus strand of DWNE01003106.1, from coordinate 10,413 downwards.
GTACAATAGTAATTCTAGTGTAAGACTTGCTTGTGGAATTATTATTACTACTTCGGTTAAAGATTCAAGGACTTATATTGTTATTATTTTATATAATATGGTTATCAGTACCAATCTTAAAAATATTGACGATAATGTTTTAACAATAAAATTAAGATAATATTAGTTGAGATATATTGAATCATTTAATCCGTCTTAATTAAAAGCGGAAGGAATTATGAATCGACGCTTTAGTTTGGTAGCATTCTTTACAACTCCTTACTTTATTATTATTTCTAACTATTATTTTTCATACCATCTTAAAATATTATATTTATATAAAAAAGGCAAAGGGCATTAATTATAATTTGTCTACCAATTAGCACTGGGCCAGCGCGGTGGACTATGGAATAAAACTTTCTCATTATGAGAGGAGACCCGTGTCAAGCATTGGACTAATAATGTGCTTTAGCATTTGAAATGATACAAATAACTTACAGCCTTACTTTCTTCTTTTTAAAAGTCGCGTCAATTATTAATGAAAATTAAAAGTATGTGTTAGCGAGAGATCTAAGTGTACTCAATTGTTTAGATTAACGACAGTAATGGAAACTTTTATTAATGTGATAGTTCTTTGTTACCTTAAACGTTACTCTTACCTTAAAGCCGTTAAAATATATTATATTGGTTACAGTTTTGTTATAATTCATCAAATATAGGTATTTAAAAGGGTCACGTCTGTAGACATGAAATTTGATAATCGAGCACAACAACAAAAAAATCTGTAAGAAACAGTCAAAATTTAATTACCAAAATCACTTACTTATACAATCACTTCACTCGTAGTTGTTATAATCACTGTCAATGTTCCGAATTAATCATTATGTTACTTCAAGAATGAAAATATTAATCCATTCAATATTTTTGATGGCATAATTTATTGTGACTCAACTACGATACAATGCCGTTGCTCAATCAGCCAGCGTCAATAGTATTTGAAAACAATCGAATAGCATCAATAGTGTTTGTATTCGTGTTTAACGAACTTGAAAAACGAATGAAAACAAAAAGCTTACTGATTTAATTTAAATAAATATTCCTACCTACTTATAAAATGAACAAGTTTAAATGAACTTTCACGTGACTGATTAAATAAAGTGATTACGAACATTCAACTTTAAATTAAAAGAAACACAGTTTTAATACAGAAAATATTACAGTTGAACGCAAAAAGAAAATAATACTTTAAATTATCGCAGTAAATGAGTGCTCTATACTTTAGTGTTGGTCCTAGTGTTCATTAAAGAGTGGAGTGCCTCAAGGCTTTGTAATGGGGCCGCTACTTCTCCCTTGTTATCTCATACACTGTCTCCTTTGTTGAGACCGTACCAGTTACTACATACGTCTGTTCCGTTAACCGCGTCCCACCTGGAACGATCGTTAGGGCAACGTTATTTGCACTACTAGTGTACCTAACTGAACAGTTTTAAGTTAAGTTTCCAAGCGAAGCGGGGACTTTAGAGCCTTCAGTACAGATTGTATCTCGTACAATAGTAATGTGGTTTGTTGTGGGATCCAGGTATGTTTGAATACGACGTCGCAGTAAAACACAGTTGTTCTTAATAACATTGTGTGTGCATATTTGTAGGGCTTAGTTGGCATTGTGCGCGTTTGTTTCATACTTGTTCGGTTTACACTACGATACTTAAGCGTTCCGAGTAAACTTTGGAATTGCTTAGAAAGTTTCCGAATTTAATGTTACAGTTTAAGTTGTTTAAATGTTTAGTATTAGACAACATTACTTGTGTAGTACAAGTAGGGTATTCACATATTCGTTCCTTTAGTCATTGTTGTTTGTCGTTGCTTCTCACTGTGAAAATCACATGTAACTATACTGACTAATTCTAATGATAATAATTATTAAATTGAAGTGAAACATTTAATGAAATAATTGCCTAGTTATAGTTTCAGTTTCAATCTGGGCTTTGTTTGTCTAACAACATGTTTTATCATATCAACAGGTTTTATCACATAGGCGTAATAGTTGAACAACTTATAAATAAAAGGAAAAAAATACGAAACCTCAATATTTATAGTGCACAACAAATTTTCATAATAATACGAATCTTAAGTAAAGGGCGGAGTTATGAAAATCACAAACAATTGAAGCAGCAGACAAGTTCAAACCTGAACAAAGCGTTTATTGAGCGAGCAAATATTTGCTGATTACCAAACACAAAACTCAAACATTAACACGCGATGACAGAATAAATAATAACAAACGCGAAATTTCCAATAAATCACGAACCGCACCCAAATCCATCAGCGCTTCACACACACCGTCCCTTTCCGTTTCATTGACCGCTGCAAAAAGCATTATTTCCATCGAGATATTTCTGCCGCAACGCTAAATAAATATTTCGGGTGCGACGTAAAAGGCTGATGTCAATAATTTATTATTTTCGTTTCCTTTTAAAGCGACGCCATTAACATCCCGTTGAGTGCTTGGAGCTCTCGAATTTTCCACTTTTAAAGGGAGACGTAGAACAACGCCGCCGTTAACCGGCGATGTCTAAATTTTATCGCGCGCTCAAATGATTTTGGTTTCTTGTTCAGTGTTATGAAATTACTGTTTTAAAACTTTATTTAGCTGGCAGTGAATGGATCAATTGTAGGACTTTATAACTTCTTATAATTCCTTAATTAAATAATAAGTCGTACCGTCGTGCGGTTCATTGTATTATATTATATAGTCTTATTTTCCGATTGTTATTACATATGTATAATTGTCTATATTCTTTTTATAGGTGCCTATAGGATTAGACACATGGTGATTAATTTTTCTCATCAAAATATAATGAATATTTATGTACACGTTCAAGATTCATCTGTTACTTAACAAAAAGTACGGTACAAGTAGGTACCCTGAAGCTCACCGAATATTTTAAACATTTTTATAAACTAATGTTCACTTCAATTAATCATTCTTTAGGCATGAGTAACTTGTTTCATATTTCACCACCATACTGTATTGTAAATAACAATATTTCACTTAAATAAATAAAATTATTTTACATGTAAAGTCATGTAACATAAATTCGGAAAATGGCAGCCGTGACATGGTAAAAAAAGATAAAACTTTTAAGCCGTGTAGCGAAATATTACATCCATATGTCATCCACGATTGCTTTAATCGGCTAGTCGACACTGCGATACTCACAGAAAATTTAATTAACTAAATGTTCGATAATTTGATTAAAGTATACCTTTTTTACGACAGAACCATCGGTTTTCAATGAATCAATCAATTTGAATATATGTATGTCATAGGAAAGTTTTTAGGTATGTGCTATACTATACGAGACCTTAGATATGTATTATAAATCATGGTCTGTATGAAGTAATCTAAAAAATAAGTAATCCCCGTATTAAACAAACCCTGCGTATATATAGTAGTCATGTAACGAATATGTCATTTTAAGGGTACCCGTGTACAAAGGGTAAAAACGGATCCGAAAAACAAAGACTTGCTGTCCGTCTGCCCGTCTGGTCGTCTGTCCATCTGTCTGCCACCAAGCTGTATCTCATGAACAGTAATAGCACAACAGTTGAAATTTTTACACATTATGTATTTCTGCGTCCGCTATAACAACAACTACTAAAACCGTATGAAATCATTATTTAAAGGGCTCCCATACAACAATCATGATTTATTGGTCGACATCGACGTTACAGTGTTAAATGGCGCTCGTCTTTCTGTCTAGGTGGCACTATCTACCAAATATTACCCAAAGTATTTCAACATCGAAGTGATAGATGGCGCTTATTTCAATATTCAACTTACCAAGAATTCCTTTGTAGTTGGAATTTTCACCACCAGGTGGCGGTTTTAAGCAAATTATTCGCAGGTAAATTGAAATCATTTATATTACATCTTTTTGTAAAAAAAATCGTTACAGAATATGCAAGAAAAAAATTCTATTTGAATGTATTGATTCGTTATAAGAGATAACAAATTTATTATTTATAGATAATGGTACGGAACCCTTCGTGCGCGAGTTCAACTCGTACTTTTCCGATTTTACACATTCATGCATACGTAAATGCAAGTACAAATAAGAATGTTTATCTTTCGTCTTCTAATATACTCTCACAGAGCTGTTTTGTTGTGATTTTGTTAAAATTTTAAAAGTAAATTTTAAAATATTGCAAGTAACCGACTTCACTGCAAGTTATATTTGTTAATTACCAACGCATGGAATTTTTTTATTATATAATTATATACTTCAATAGATACTATACTTAAAATTAATATAACCTCAGTATTAACACTTATAAATATACATAATATTATAAATATATACTCAAAACTACGTATGTTTAAAGAAGCGCAATTCCTTATATTGGGGAAATACATTTTTCCCAATATTAGGAATAGCGATTCTTTAACAAAGTAAATTTACAACAAAGTAACGTTTTCAAACAAACAATAAGAGAATCAGGTTTCGTAAAGATTAGAAACAGTGTCGTAATATCTCTGCAGCACTCTAAAAGACCTATTACTGTTCGAATCAACACTCGTAAAGCAACCATTGTTCTAGTCTGTTCCGATTACTGGCTCTTTCGTTATCCCATCTCTTTCTCATTACTAGATCTTTGATACTACTATCTCTTTCACATTACTAGCGTTTTAGATTACTAGGCTCGTCTGTCTCGACGTAGGTATTGTTATACCAAGATCTTGGTATTACGAGTGTAAATCTATTTTACACAATTACAATATCGGATAGGACTATCATTTCTATGATAAAGATACGACAATATTGTCTGATTTATATGTAAGTGTCCAAAATGAACACAAAACGTTAACCGAGTCAAAAAAATCGCCTTAAAGATAGTTTCTTGTTTTTAAACTTTAATAAAGTAATACGACTACAATTAAACAAGACACGTAGTGGGTTCCGGGTTCGATTCCCGGCCAGACAGACATCTGAACGATGAGTTTAGATTTTGTTTTTGGGTCTGGGTGTTTGTTTATTCCTCTATTCGTCGTTGTCTGCATATGTCCATGGTGAGTGTGGAAAGCGTTTAAAAATAAATAAGTTATGTACAAAGTGACTGCGTAGTTAGTAAAAGAGAAAAAATACCATAAACATTAATTAATGCATATCTATGACGCAGACGCACATCTTAGTCGCACTGTTACTTCACGTAGCGCATCTTAGTAATCTTGGCATAGCTAAGAATCACGATCGGTATAGCTAAGAATTCTTCTAGTACAGATTTTTTGTAGCATTGATACGAGTAGTAATTTTATTTTAGTTAGTATTTTTTTATTATTCATTCCATAATTACGTCAATAACTATTTGTAAAATATAAACAGAACAAAATATACTACAAGTTCACTAAGCTACTGCGTTCAGAAAAACGTTTGCGTAATCGATCCACATTTCGCCCGAAAGTGGAACAATGCTTAATACTAAAATAGCTAGAGTTGGTTATGCGGTACTATCATCGGGGCTTTTTGTCCCTTTTTTGTCCCTCGCAAATAGCAACCGAGTAATTGTACTAAGCCCTTTTTGTCCCCGCTGCGACGCGGATTGGTTGAAATTTCATTATTCGCGTCATTAGCTTGTATCTACACGTTCGATGAGCCATTTTATTCACTTGTTGAAAAATTGGCTCTAAAAGTTTCGTTCATTGCACTCAATAAAATATATTTTATCGAAATATTTTATCAGCACTTTTATTTAAATTTAAATTGTGTTGAACCGAAATGGGTTTGCACTCGTACTTTATATACCGTATCTTTATATACTATTTATTTTAAAATAAATATAGTATGTATGCGTTTTTATCAGTAAATGGTATTTCTTATTTTATGAGATTGAAGTAGAAAATGAACATGCAGAGCAGCACCTGATGGTAGGAAGTGAGTGCCACGAAATTTGTACGCAACTTCATATGGAACAGGGTCTGCAGTAGTCGATCTTAAATGCGTTGCACAGGAAGAAGATGGTCGCCTCGTATATGAATGCAACAAACCCTTCCATCGAAATGCTGCACACTAGAATTAGAATTAGAGATAACGTTATCTACTTTGTATATAGTTTAAAAATATTATTATATCAGTGCATGAGTTTGAAAAATATACTATTATAAAGATATCTAATATAGTCTTAACATTATTATCAATTGTGCTATGCGTGCCTTTGAAACTGGAGTTTTTTTGAATTGGTTTGTAGAATTTCTCACGGTTTCACACCAAAGGTACTACGGTCATTTCTTTGCAATTCTTTAATGCATAATAACAGTTAAGGTACATAATTACAACGTTGTATCCTGGTTTGACGTGAAGTATTTCTTTTCGTATTTGGGGTTGATTAAAGATGTACAAGGTCGGGAGGTGTTACTTAAACTTGCTTTAACAACTTCTATAGGATAAAATAGGTTTTGAAGCAATAATCATTTAAGATGTCAGATAACATATTACAACACTCACTACAGGAAAATTACGAGTATTGTAATATGAACAGTACATGTTGATATTGAAATCAATGTAAAATTTGACGTGAAAGTAAAGTATATGTTGGAGCTCAAAAATAAAAAAGCGACAAATGTTGCATTATATTTCAGGTAACCCTGTATATTTAGGTGATACCTCTAAAAGGTATTCAACGAAGGAATTCACGCGTAAATATCCTCTTAGACCTATTCAATTGGAAACTGAGATTGTGTTCGATATATTGTAAAGATGGAAAAGATTTGAGGTTACGCCTAGAATTATGAGCTAAAAGCAAAAGGTAAGATTTATTGAGCATATATATAGTTTAAGAGATTAATGTTATTTGCATATTGTCAAAAATCAGTCATTTAGATTCTTATAAACGTTACCAAAATTTGTATGTTTTAATGAACAGTGAACAGGGTTCCGTATATTTTCAAAAGCTTTAATATTTTTATCGTTTTTAAAATAACTAAAAACTAAAAAGGACATGCATTATAAAAAAAAATCTATTACATTTCCAACGTGTCATTTTTTATTCCATACAACAAACAGGCTGTGACTAATTACATTTTAACTTTATTCTGATTATTCGTTTTAATAGCGGCATTAGTAATACGCATTTTATAATTTTTTTCATTGTCCATTACTTGTATTACGGTGCAAGTGATACAGACTCGTGACAGACGGATAATACCGCCTTCTAATTACCCTTGGAGACTGTAAAAATAAAGTGTTGTATCTTAATTTACTTAATTGTGGATAAGCGGTAGATAAAAACCTAAAATATTTATTCCATAGTGTTACATTTACAGGTGCAAATCAGGGAATTTACATTGGTCGTAAATTGGAGATGTACAGGAGAGTAATAGCATATCGTGCCGCAGCTAATGGTCGGTATGCGTAATGCTCGATTAAGGATCATTCACTTATCGAATCAGCGTCCCATTACCATCACTTTGCCGAATAGCTGGTTATTCAAATGTACGCTACAATTAATTAAAATAATATCAATGGCTTCTTAATATTTTTAAGTGTGAATCTGACTAATATTATAAATATAAAAGTGTTAGGTTGTATGTGTGATTGTTGCTCTCTCACGCAAAAACTACTAATTGCATTTGGATGGAATTTGGCACACAGGAAGTTTATTAGCGCGCACTAATACAAAGTATGTAATACATTATACCGTGTCCAGGTGACAAAGCAAGCGGAGTCGCGGGAAAAGGCTAGTTAATAAAATAAACTAAATTTAACCTCAAGACGAGCATTATAAATATATTTTAATCTTTTAAATACGATTGATTGTAGTCTTTGTTTGTTGCAATTTGAAACATACAAACAAGAATTCATAAAATTATAATTACCTATTATTTTCAGTCTCTCGAATAAAATTTTATTGAAACATAGGCGATGTATGGAGACACGTGATTTTTTAATTATATGTGTGAATTTTATGTAACAGCCAGGTTGTTACCAAGGAATCAGTCTTTATGTATTTGGAGCCGACATAATTTATTTAATATTAAAGCGTCTACTGAAATAAGTCAGGTAGATTAAACACTTTCTAGGCTACATACATTCAAGGAATGTTTGCGTAAATTTTTGTAGGCATGTGTTAATCCATGCGTGGACGTCCCTGAAGCTGCTCAGCCGGACGAGCTTGTGTTTAAATATAAAACAAATTTTAAGTGAGAAAATAGGATTATGCCTACGCACATAAAAAGGGTAGGGTGGGAATACGCAGGGAAATTGAACAACGGACTTATTATAGCTTTTCCCACAAACAATGTTCGGGGATATTTTTTAACACTATTTTACTATTAATTAAAAATTCAATAACGAACTACAATAACGTCATAATGTATGAGGACGTCAGTATTAAAGCCGTGATAATGATTTACGAATTTTGGAGCATGCTTGGAAAATAATTTTAACCTATTGTACATGTTGAATTTTAATTAACATTCAAGTAACTTTATATTTTTGGTATAAATAGACATATACAAAATTTAAATAATCAGGTTTATAGATACAGAAAATGTGAATTTGGTATTTTGGGTTTTTGGTATTATGAAAATGTATTGGATATGATTTTGGAAAATCTTAATTCATTTTGAAATCATTGACAGGCACGGTACAAAAATCTTACTCAGAATAAAATATAAACACAGAGAAATCTAGAAATGCACAGACGGACTTGCAACATAATTTTATTTCACCTCATTACCACACCCTTTCACCACAACTCGTTATCATAACAATTATTTTTACCGGAAGGCCCTACTCTTCTATTCTCTGCTTTAGATGGAAAGGAGAAACAATCCGTTTTCAATAACCAAGCCTCCCATTCAACCTTCACTCCGCTCGTAAATGAAAGCTGCTTTGTATTAAACCATAAATTAATTTCACGTGCCGACCCGGTAATGAGGTGCACTACCCTGCACATATTTCTTGTGGAAACGCGATGAAAATTCTAGAAAAAGATTTCGGACGAAATTCTCGCATCCACTTAATCCGCTTTTATGGCGGACTTTAGTTCATTTAGCGAGCCGAGATCGGATTTTGGAAATTCGCCCTGTATTTTTATGGGAAAATTAGACTGTTTCGCTCGCGTTGAATCCGTGAATTATTTGCGGATTCCGTTCTGCGCACCGTGATAAATGGTTCACCCGTTTTATTGCTGCTTTCTTATTATTAATTAACCACACTAAGTTGTGCTCACAACTGCGTTTGTAGTTTATTTCTCTCTAATTGGTGAAACATGTGTGTCAATTTACTTTCATTACCTGCTCACTAATTTCACATCACTAGCCACGGATCTTATCTCAGATAAATAAAGGTCATAGTTCATTATGCCACATTGAGTTACTTTCTCTTCATTCTTTCAGAAATATTCTAACACGCAAAACAGGAAATGCTAGGCTATGAGCGCGGAAAGTGTTTACAATCCGTACATAAAATAAAAAATTTACAGTTACGCGTCGAACGCGCGTTACATTTGCAGTTTGTATTTTTACAGTTTGTATTTGCAAATCAGATAGTTTAGAGGACTGATAATATTTAAATTTAGTTTTTAGATTTTTTCATATGTCTACTTGTCCCTGTGTTTGAAATAGCGTCAAACCAAAACTACTTTTTTTTAAATATATAAGTATATGCTCTGTATCTTGGGGTAATATAATATAGATTTTTTTTTATTAGAATGAAGTAGCATACGAGCATGCAGTCTAATTGTAAGTGTTTGCTGCTTCACGTAGAACTGCGGTTCCATGTGAAGTCGGTCAAAGATGCGTCGCTACTCTCGTGGACTAAGATGGTCGCCTCATAAATAAGTGGGCCGCATATGCAACTGAAAGGATTGAAATACATATGTTTATAGTTACTAATTTGAAATAACATTTATTCTTAATTTCATTATATTCCTTCTATTCTCTATTCAAAGTTATTGTAAATTAAAGATAGGTACTTTATTTTAAATGTGGATGAAACCCAATAAATTGTTAAATATTGTTAACTAATCTTTTATTCCATTCTTTCATTTCATTTTATTTAATTTAGTGGTTTGAACGTCAGCTCAATAGTTACGTTGCTGGCATGCATTAAATGTAGCTGCTGAACTCTATACTTAAGTGCAAATAGTCAGTTAAATGTCTATAAGATTCAGTACTTTTAAGAGCACTTAATTGATATTTAATTACTCAATAGACCGCTCTTATTGAGTTTTTCATAAGCGTTGTATATATTCTAATAACTCTTCTATTATATAATTATATTGTCGAGGTCTTTGCTTAGCATCTGGTTAAGTATTAGATAACAAAGCGATTGATAAATAATAAAGTGTTAGGTAATGTTCCAGAAGTAGGTTGGATGGCCATAAGTAAATAACACTTTTTACAGGATTTGAATTTATTTATCCGATAAATTA
>DWNE01003105.1:0-17351 GCA_018249875.1 Cecropterus toxeus | reverse complement strand
CGATATCGATTGTTTTGAGGGGCAAGGATATATTATGTATGTATACTTGGGGTCGTATTATTAAGTTTTGTGAGTATTTTTTTTAGTGGGTAATCCTCATGGATACCCGGCCGCCCGGGGTAGCAGCTGGGTTATGCCGGACTCTTACCGGCTTAACCCCCACTATGGAGCTACCCACCTTATACCTTTTATTGTAAAAGTTTAAAAACTCGTGAAACTCGGTCTCACAGAAACCTATTTATTTTAATAGAGAAATAAAGTGAGAAAATAAAATCAATTACATACCAATTAATTAATATTAAAAGCAAGTTGTAAAAAAGCAATTACATTAAGCAAGATTGAATTTCGACTAAGATTACATTTTCGCTATCATACACATTTAATTAATTCCAACAAAATTTTTCATTCGTTCAAAAGTTTCAGTAATAAACGAGTAAAACACTTTGTTTCAATATTGAAATAATAAGAAACAACGCACTTTAATTTCATGCCTTTTTATTGAACTGTATCGTACTGTGAATTCGTACATTTTGCGATTCATATCAATACGAGACTGAAATAAAATATTTTTAATATAAAGTTTCGCTTGTGCACTGGAAATATATTATGAATATTATATATTAGGTATGTTAGCACACAAATCTAGTTTTGTTAACTTGTAGTTTATAACTAGACGTATTCCGCGAGTTTAAAAAAATGTAACATAATTTTAAATTGCCATAACTCTTATAGAGTTTGGTGAAACAAAGCCTTAATTTTAAATGAAGATACGAAATATAATTATATTTTTAACTAAAATCAGTACTTTAGTTTTCATGCGATTGCAAGCATTGGGCCAAATAAACAGACAAAATTTCTGAAAAGAGAAATTATTATTATTATTTATTCAGGTTTTTGAAACATATTTTTTATTGATTTAAGCGGTTATACGGAAATCATTTTTTTAACCGACTTCTTATTATAAAGTTTGGATATGACAGTACCTTACATAATCTCATCAGATTCAACTCAAAATATTAAAATCATTAATTTCGTAAGGCATGTTTAAAATCGAATCATTTTATTTTCCTTTTTAAGGGAGGGAAAATAATGCGCAAGCAATCCACCTGATGTCAATTAGCCACTAAATCCAAGGTCAATGATAAAATATATTTATTTCTCGTACCTCGTTGCGTTGATCTCTTTCCGGAGCAGGCTGAGATATATCATTAAGATGTAAACGTAGCCATTATTTTCTATATAAAATTTATTAGTGTTCCATAAACATGTTAAAAAATGAGATTTTTTTAAATTGGTAGAACCACTGGAGAGATACCACCGCCACAATTTTCTGTATAACATTTATTAGCGTTTCATAAATTTGTTAAAAAATAAGATTTTTTTTAAACTGGTAGGAACACTGGAGGTATATCTCCGCCACAATTTTACTACTCGTGAGGAATATGATGATCGCCTCATATATAAGCGAGCCGGCAACCACACCGTTCCACCGAAACGCAAGAACTGCTTCACGCTAGAAATAAGTGTGGCGGTGGTACTTTCTCGGTCGAACAACATTGGTTCTACCACCTGGTAGTTTTAAAAATAACTAAGTATTACAAAAATATGCCTCACATCTATATATAGTCAGTGACAATTATATACCGCGTTACATTTTGATTATTTTTATAAAACAAGAGTAACACAAATACAGCGAATGTGAATGCGTAATAAAAAAGGTATTTCCCTAACACATCTTCATATGGTGTCAAATTTGATGAGTTATTTCTAAGAACGTGGAGTTCGCGTCATGTCGTCTGAATTTTATTGTCATGTAAAAGAAATCCTTCGGCGCTGCGATTTCTCTTCCCGCCCCTAAAAGTATGTTGGTTGGATTATACTTACAATACTCAAGGATTTTATATGCGTTCGATTGTTACATCTGAATCGTACTGATTTCATTCATAAAAATATACTCAACCCACGTTTAATGTATAAATAAATTCAAATAATATGTTGGTAAATTACTATGTAAAATACAATTAAAATATAAGTATTACGGAACCATTTCTTAACGTTTCATTTGACACGTTGTTGAACACGCATATGAATTAACTCGCTGCAGTCTCTTCGTGTCGCGCACACGTGCGCGGGAAAGACAGGCGTGCGGACGCAAACATGCGCGACAGAAAAAATGTTTTAATTTGACTTAAAATATTTAGTGAGTCAGATTAGGGCGAAATTCCATCAGAACATCGGAAGAATATATCTCGGATCTGAAACTCGGACCCCAACTTACACGGTTTTCATACCACACATGATTTACGGGCATAAATCACTGGTAATGACATAACGATGATCTAAATAAATTGCGCTATAAAGACACCCGTACAAGTACAATTTACTATTACGAACTTTTCCAAACGGCCTTATTCACGAACATTAAAACTTCTTTCTTCGAAAACTAAGCTTCGAAAATAAAACAAACAAATTGTATTTCCATCTAAATTTAATTGCAGTTTCAAAGTAATTCCCTTTATATGGTACTCAACTTCGAAGTTCAAATTAAGACATTTTATAAAAAAAAAGTGTATGTGTATACTTATGTACATGCTTTAAAAGTTATACTACTTTGGCGTAATAAGATAAAAATCTTATAAATAATTATATCCTTCGCTTTATTCTACGTTTATACTAACAATGGAAAATAAAAAATATTTCTACATAATTTTAAAAATTGTCATTTTTATTTATTATAAATAAACAATAAATAAAACTAAAATGTTGACTATAGCTAACTTCATGGTGTAGGTTTTCGTGACGGTGTGCGCGCGCATTGTAAACATTTACTCTCATCATTTTTCCCTAACGCGCCAAAAGAGGTATAACTTCAAAAGTTATCTCACAGATTAGTTTCATTGTTCGTAATTAAAGGATGGCTTTTCTAACCCGGATTAAAACTTCGGCGTAGGAGCAAACCCTCGAATTATATTGCTGTCTCAATTTAATGGCAGTTGCCAGAGTAATTTACATTATTGCCCACTCAACACCGGATCTCTAGTTTAAAAGCACAGCCGAGTGTCAACTTAACGATAGTTCCAAATTTAATTCATTATGGACTTGCTACTTTATGGCGGATAATAAGGAAATGTGTTTTCATTTTATCCAGTTAGTGCTCCGTGTGATTGTTTTGTTTATTGTTACGTTTGAAACGTGCAATTGTAATTAATATTTAACCACAAGAGCGTGGTGTAGTATTCAAGCTTATTAAAGTAGTTTCAATTAAATTGTACGAAATAACAATACATTTGTAATAACACGTAGGTGTTATTCGGTCTGGAATTAATGTACGTTGTTTACAGGTTGAGTAATTATTTAATAGAGGATACAAAGTATGTTTTTTGCAATTTATTTAGCAATAAATAAAGTTTGTGGTTTGACATCACAGCAACACTTTTACCTAATAAAAGCAGTATTAAGCGCTGCTGTATATTTGTCCAAAGGGTGTGGTAATGGAGACATACTTATGCAAGGCGTTCCAACTTGGCCCTCAAGAGTGACGATGCATCTGTGGCCACCTTCATGTAAGACTCCGATCTTATCTTGCGTTGGCTACAGAATAGGGTGAACTGTATGCTCGTACTAAAATATGTTAAATTCATTTAGCCGCATGTCACTATGACCGCCTGGTAGATCTGCTACATCCGCAGCGAACAGTACGTTTGAAGTTCGATACCCGCTCAAAGGAGTATAAAATAATGATTTTAGAACTCTGTTCTGGGTCCGAATATTTGTGTATTTGAATTTACATATGTGTATTTGGTCTTAGTGTAAAGCGGCATGCGTAGAAATCGTTATCTGTTTATTTATACTATACTACTATACTAGCTTTTTCCCGCAGTTCCACCCGCTTAAGTCATGTACTGTTAAATGTATCCTATGTGTAAATCCTCTCCATAAAATATCTGTGTGCTAAATTTCATCTAAATCCAATTAGTCATTTTTGCGTGGAAAAGTAACGAACTCGTATACATAAAAAACTACAAACTAAACATTTATAAAGATACTAGCTTTGACCCGTGGCTTCGCTCGCGTTGTATAGCGGATAATAATTAAAACAATAGGCTTGCATCTCACCTCAAAACTTATATAGTTTTAGCATTGCTTAAAAGCGACAGAATAAAATAACACGAAATATACAAAAAATCAAAACAGCTGAAGCTATAGGTAGTTAAAAAGATAGTAATTTGAAGCTTTTGATGTTTCTAGATTTTAAATTTTTTTGACAAAAAATCATATTTATATTTTTTTCTATTTATTTTAAAAAATTCTAGGTATATTTTTTCTAATACTTCTAATAGTATGTGTACTTCGTTTTAAAATTATCGGTTGAGTAGTTTTTGCATGATAGCGTTCCAAACAAACTTACATTCATATTTAAAATATTAGTAGGAATACGATTAAGTAAGATATACGAGTACATAAAATTGGGTTGTTCTTGGTTTCAAGTAAACAATTTCGTATGCTTATTAAAACTTTAATCTTACAATGCATCTCATAATTGTTTTAATGCGGATATAACGAAGTCTCTAATAGGACACATTATCCCTTCAAATGTAAACGGTAGGGGTGATATTACTTCTGGGAAAACCTTACTTTAAAATAACTCCTTTCCTATTTTGGGGTGGCCATTGAAATTTATATGCTACAATTAACATTTGACTTTCAGATTTTCATTTGACTGAATGAAGTTTAATATAGTCCAGCATACTAACCATTCTAGCTGCATACTTCTATTAACTCTAAATTAATAAGTAGGTAACACAAATTTAGGCGTAATGTGTCAAATGTATCAGAAATCTTAAAGATTAAGTACTTAACCACATGCTACATACTACTGTGCTAACTACTTTTAAAGAAGTAACTACAAAAAAATACAAATGTACATGTCCCAGAATCGAATTCGGGTCTGCAGCGTATTGTCATTTTATATCAGAAAATGAACTTCTCACTGAAGCGATTGTTTGACAAAAAAGAAATATATGTGATTATCACTCTAAATAACTTACGACACGACGACCCACAGAGGATTAATACGTAATAGATAATGTAAAGAATATGGGTCAAAGAATAATCATTTGATATAATACCGAGCCCCAAATTCTAAAGGTTTAGCAACACAAAGTTATCTGTTACACAAACGCTCAAGTGGTTGTAAGATAAAACATTCGCCCTAGCCTAAGAGAGCTATTCAGGTAGCAAAGAAAAACGGAGGATATCTCCAAACGGAACACGGACAGAAGGCTTAATAATCTTTATGAGGTACAAATCGCTCGTTATGTAAATTGAATCTCTCGCAAATTTAAATCGCTTTCATAAGCCAATTTGCTCTGAATAAAAACAATAGAATATTCTCTGAATTTAGGTATAAATGGCGAGAAATTCCCGTTTACTGAATAATTGATTCGTGCTCGTATGTTCGATTTCGTTGTCTTTGTAACAATTATTTTAATAATCTAAATGAAAATATTCCTATTTTAATTGTATATATTTATTATGGTTTGAATTATACTTATCTATACTATTATATAATATTATAAAGCAAAAAAGTTTGTATGGTTGAACGCGCTAATCTCAAGAACTACGGATTCGAATTGAAAAAACAATGTGTTGCATAGTCAATTATTAAGGAAGGCTATAGGCTTTATAACATCCCGCTATGTTGGTTTGTATGGTTTTTTCTTATGTTGTAGCGGGTGAAGCGGCAGGATAGGTAGATATATAGATAAAATACCAGGCATTATAATGATGTCTGTACCTACATAATAGGCAATAATGTAAGCATGATCAATTACATATAATGATTACTTGGTATTTATTTAGATTAACTTTAGATAGAGCCTATTTATTGATTGATTACTTTACCTATTAGCCCGTTTTCTTTTAATAATAAACACGAGTTATATAAAATACTTCATAACATATCCAAAACCAAGCTAAATAAGACGATAAACTGATAATCAGTATCTAGAAAAATATTTTCCAAGTGGCAGGCTGACATACTTTGAAAAATGTATTCGAAATCTTCCCGGATTACCTGTCACGAGTCGCGTGGGCCACTGACAAGAGGAAAAGATTAAGTATGCAAAAACGTAACAAAGACATCAACTGATTCTTAGTACTCCAAAATTTCCCATGAACATAGTCAGTTTACAGGTAACGGGAATTACTTAGTAGGAAAGAATTTAATTAGTTTAGTAATCAACTTTCGAATAAATATACTCGCGTTTTTAGCCAGCCGATAATTTCAAAGGTAATAATTATGAAATAATAATTAATACCGTTTATTATTTTTGTTTATTTGTATATATTGGTACTTACGTACCAATAAACATTCATCCAAGCATCTTCGCTAAAAATATTGAGATTAAAAAAATATTTTTTGAAATATCCATTCAAGTGAGTATAAACAAGTGTATTTGTCTGTAAAATTTTCATTACTTGTTATTGTTTGAAACTAGACATCGTGTAAAACTTAGGCAAAAATAATTTTCAATATAGTGCTTTAGTTGGTACATTATTGAAAGTAGGATTTAAAAATATCTTTGAAATTGGTCGGAACTCCACATAGGAACGGAGCCACAAATGGAAATAGTTATTTAAATAAATCGGTCGTCTGTTAGTTTGAACTAATTTGACTTCTGCATTAATACGTAATTGCGGCAGATTGAACAGTTCCCGCGATTACCGCATTTCACTTCTCTTTTGCGGCAGATTAATCGCAATTTGCT
This sequence comes from Cecropterus toxeus, assembly GCA_018249875.1. Taxonomy (NCBI): domain Eukaryota; kingdom Metazoa; phylum Arthropoda; class Insecta; order Lepidoptera; family Hesperiidae; genus Cecropterus; species Cecropterus toxeus. The sequence continues at coordinate 10,581 of DWNE01003105.1, read as the reverse complement.
TTATTGCCCGCAATTTACGTATTGTATAAAAGTTTTTCTTTCTTTGCACGTTCGCTTCGAAAGAGAGACAATTAAAACTAAATACGAAGTCGTTCGCTTTCAGTGTGTGTTGTGGCTGTATTTTGTTGATTTTCTTTGCTCTGATTGCGCTGCGTGAGCGGAAGCTAAATGCGCAGTAGTCGGTATCAGTTATAATAATTGCATATCGGGATTGTTTGCTGAACACTGCACTTTCTTTGTTTAAATAGAAGAAAATAGTGTAATCTTTAACGTTACATGAGCTAAAGTATATCATATAACCAATAAAATAATTACGCATTGACAAATGAAAAGTTATATACAAAAACATCGTGTTATTTATTAATAGTAATCATCGTATATCACTAACGAAATAGAATAGAAATATAACTTAAGATTACTTACACTTAGCGAAATATTGTTAATTTTACGTTGATTTGATATTGTATAAATGGAACTATTTAAATTCAAAATAAATATTGAAAGGTTTGATTCGTCTTATGCATATTTACTAGTCAATTGTACCGAAGGCATCATGTCCGATAATGCCATTGTACTTATTAAGTTGTACAATTGTTTTTTACAGTATCAAAAACTTCAATGTTTTTGAAATAGGTATGCGAAGCGCACATTAAATTTATCTACTGATGATAACTCATTCAATTTTCTACTGACTTTGCTGAAATACATAAGAATAATCTACACAAGTTATGATGCTAGCGCACTTCTATCTGCCATTATTCTTTAATTTTCACTTATCAGCGGTACTGTAAAACTTAAAATTCACACAAATAACATCTAGTATACAAAATACTGAAATCTACTATTGCAATATCACAATGACAGAGTCGTCTTGAGATGTGCATTACAAGTGACTGTAATAAAAACGAACAAAACAGCACAGTTGAGCGCCACAATGACAGCCAGATGCGGTGTCAAGTGCAGCAAATTGTGTCCATTCATCCCGCGCGGCCGAGGATTAAGCGAAATGGGACGCGTCTTTAGCGCTCTTCCGCTTACAGACAGTTTTAAGCTGCATTTCTAACGTCGTATGAAAAGACTAGGTAATTATTATATTTAAAATCAGTGTTCTATTATTACTTTTTGCATATTCATATATTCACATTAGTTATTAAGGTGGGAAAGTGAATCTATAATTTGGTAAAGTATGTATTGACCAAATAAAATTGATTTAGTTGCAATTTTATTTGGTCAATACTATATGCTATAATTAGGATAGTCTATTTTTTTAATTTATTTACATTTTCCATTCATAATTGTATTCCCTACAAAAATTATGTTTTATCTTTATTCGGGCTCTTAGCTGTGCATGTTAATCACCACATGAAGTAAGCTTAGGTTCGAGGATACGACGCAACATAAATTGGAAGAGTATCCTAGTAGGAACAGCAAGCGCCATGTACGTACACGTCGCTACCGTAAGGCGAGACTTCTCACTTCATCGAGAGCGAAAGGTCACGGAATGACATGAAATCCTTCTGCGAGGAAGTGACCTCACATTAGATTGCTGCGGAAAGGTAGAGAAAACAGGATTCGCCCTATGCCAAAACCCAAAAGGTGTTAGAATGGAATAGCTCTGTTCTCAAACAGAGACGAGTCTTGTCAAAAGGTAACCAACGAGATCGCAAATGACAGACATAATTAAAACATATTAAGAGAAACCCGTGCTGAAGTACACAACGTAAACACTGATCAAATATCTTCTCTCAGAGGAAAATATTGTTCAATCTTATTAACCGTTGTGAAGGGCGGTGCATCGGATGGGGTTCTACCATGCCTTTCTTTAACTCTGAAATGAAACATTGTAACGATAATCTTCAAAGAGCACACGGAGGTGTCATCTTCATTCATTTCATGTAACAGAGAAAACAAAAGGGGTAGAGAGAAGATTAAGTTCAAAATTAAAAGCTTAATATATGCTTTGGCATTATAGAAAAATGCGAATGTGTACGTCCGTAGTCCTAGTAAAGTCTGTTCGAAGAAACACCGTGTGATTTCAGCCTTAAGGATTCCAGTGATTGTCGTATGGTGTATGCCGGACTTTATTGGCGATTGTTTCCATTTAAGTTCCTGTTTCTTTCTGCAAAATATTGATTATTTTGTCTAAATTCAAATTATTAAAAATGTTTTTTTTTTTTTTATTTTAACAAGTAAAATTATAATATTATTTATGTAAGTTATGTAATCCTCCAGGGATGTGCGAGCCCAAAGGCGATCATTAGTTGAAAGTTGTAGCTATTGAGAAGTTTCAGAAAAAATAATTCGCATTTCGAGTAAAATCGGCTATTTCGGAAAGAGGTCCGTGAAGCGGAGACAGAAGTAAGAAGAGCTTGGATAATGTCCTCTGGCACTAATTAAAACTTTGGAAACAGCGAGAAAAAGGGTTGAGAAATATGGCGTTCGGCTGATAGTAATGGCACTGCGGCCTTGTTTTAGGTACTTGTTTTAACGCTGAAGCGGAGCGAATAGCGATAAGACTGAAATATCATCTATATAGACTCGCGCTACGACCAAGATAGGCTCATTTATTTTTAAGAAACTAGAGAAGCAAATAACCCTTAAATCCACTTGATGGTCATGATTATAGAATCATTAAATGCAGTGCATACTATTTTGATTTTATAAATATAAAAGTGAGTGGTCGGGAACCCCCATCAGAAATGAAGTGCCTTAAAACCTTCTTGTAGAATTGTAATAATGGCACAGTAAGCGTAACGTATACTTACAATATAACGTATGATTGAATACCACGTACGATTTAAAACAAAAATAAAATTGTACGCGGGAGTAACATCCGTGTTCAACTTCAGAGAAAACCTCTGTTCTATGTAAAGTTGCATGTCCATGGGTGGCAGTACGACTACTTACCATCAAGTGGACTGCATGATGAAAAAATACCAACGCGCCTACAGAACTTTCACTTCAAAAATCGTATACCGCCTATAGTGTACCGCAGTGGGACAACTCGGTAATGACGGGCGGCCTTGTTTTAATTCCCTCAGTTTTTCTTCCCGCGAATTCGAATTAGAATATTAAAACCGTCTCGACCATTAAATATGTAATTTTTCATTCGCTCGCTTGTTTTGAGTGCAATCTTTGCGACCCCTTTTCTTAGACGGCATTGATTGCCTTGGTGCATATTTCAATTTGTACCCGCTGTTTAATAATTACTTCTTTGATGAATATAATGAATGTCACAAGATGGTAATTATTTTTGTACAATAGTTTTAAAAATTACATGAAAAGTAACTGCATATTATTTAAGCTACCTGTATATTTTCAACCATAAGAAGGGTTTTTTATCAACACATCGAAGAGGAAAACGAGTTAATTGGCCACTGCTACCTACGGACTTCTGTAACCAAGTCCATATACGAGTAGACCAGGGGTTTTTCAAGTTCTTTTAGCCAAATCCTGGTCACGGAGAACTTTAAAGAAACTCATAAACCGTGTATCGTGAGTGCTCGTAACGTATTATTATGTATAATTTCCGCAATAATATTAGTCCACAGTAATCATATAGAACAGGAGTCGACATAAAATCTCATAGACAAGGATCAGGATGACGACGAGGATCACTCCTGAGGATTATTGCATCTTTAAGTAAAAGGCTACATAAAGAAAACTGCTTTATGCGAGAAATAGGTGTGGCAATCTTCTTGTGGATCCTTTGTGTATGCTACCTCCTCGATCAAACTGGACTTGTTCAATCAAATTTTATTCTGTGATAAAGTTTAGACACTTAAATCAAGCCAAATTGGCCTACACCAAATTTAAACCAGCATTTTAAATTTAAAAAAGAAATCATAAAACAAGTACTCATCGTGTTACATTCAATTTTATAATAATTTTTACATTCAACACGTAATGAGGTAGAAGAATTTTTAAAAGCTAAAAAGAATGGTTAAAGTGGCACTTGAACTTGCGAAAATGCTTTCAAAGCTTCAACTGAATCTGCGATTAAAAATCTCGGTCTCGTTGTTTTTCTGTGCTCCAAAAGGAAGTGGCGTATTAATTAATTCCCTCATCAATCATTGCCTTTCTCGCTTGAAGCCAACGTCATTCACATTGTTACAACTCGACGGATTCCGGCAAAAATAAAAGTTACGGCAATATCTCTCATTGTTTTTACTGTGGTATTGGTTACGAGGGAATGACGTGAATGCACGATACAATACGATGGTAAACAAACCGTTATAATACGCGGAATATAATAATAACAATGCGCATCGATAACCATTTACAGGTGTTATTTCAGTTAGTTTAGGTTGGAATCAATTTAAATGAAATTTCGGATAAAACATGTTATAAAATATTAGTGTTCAATCATTTGAAAATGCTGTCAGTCCCACAATCTTTCTATTGCTATAACATGTTTGGTTATTATGTTGGCGGTTATATTTGTTTCATGTAGTTGAAAGATTTTTCCAACTATCTATATATATAAAAGACAATTCCGACTCAATGACTTATATGTCAACGTACACCCGAAACCTATACCTAGAACCTTAAAATTTGGTGCAAGGGTTCATTATATGGTGTACGTGAGCGATTTTTAGAAATTCCATCCCTAAGGAAGTTAAACTAGGGTTGGCTTGTATATTGTGTAATACGCGTTCTGTATAACATACACAAATGCATAGAAAAGTCCGCGAATCTTCATATAAGGAATATTTCCTTCAATCCAAATCCTCATCTGGACGTAACCTAATAACACAATCTATGCGTTTTCCTCTTAGAGAGACGGACAACGAGGCGAGGGAAATGTTGGCTATTCCAACGCAATCTTTTGACGTCCGGTCCGGGCGCCATGAGGCAATTAGCCAACGGAAGTGTACTAATGGCGAATACAGACGTAAACGTAATTTTGTAACTCATAATCTGTTTATTAACGGGTCTAATGGGATACGTGGAGCTAATATTTCGGACTTTAACGAGGGTTCTCTATTCAGCTTTAGAAAAGATAAGATTCAGTTTTATTGTCAGTTTAACTTCGTTTTGCTAAGCTTTAAATGAATATTTTTGCATTTTAATTTTAACTTGCTCTTGTGTATATTATTTTTTATATTGATATATTGTATTATATTTCCATAATAAACAAGTGCAGCGATTTTTGATTGTATACTTGTCTATTTTTAATAAAAAAGGATCTTGTGGCTAAATCCACATTAGTAAAATTTGCAATGTTAAATAGTAATGTATTAACAATTAAATATAATTAGTGGGGTAAAATTACAATTAAAAAAATATAAATTAACTTAAGGCAAATTATTTACGGTACCTATGCGGTTTATAAACTATAAATTATACATGTTAAAGACAAATATTATTACGAATAATAATAGCTAACAACTCCATATAATCCCTCAGAATAAAGAATAGCGAAAAAAACATACGCCCACAATCAAGGAGAAAATATTTACCGCCATTGTAATTCAGCTCGTCAGGAGCTTGTTTTTGGACAAATATTTATTGAGACATAATTTGAAGTTTAATTCAGAGTTCGCTTCAAAACACCGGTAACTTGAAAACTTAGCGTTTGGCAAACCAAACAAGGTGTGCCGGTGTGAAATCTCATTTACGAAAATCCGCAGAAAAGTTGGCAAGGTGGTGGCGGTTGGCAACATTAAGTAAACAGGTGAGCTTCGTACATCACCTTCGCAATAACTCGCACGAGACGAGACCTGTCGGCTTCTTTCTTCAATTTCCATTCGCGAAGTTCGACTATTGTTTCGCTTTCGAAATAAGGTATCCTAATTCTAAACATTCATCATGAGACGAAATTTATTTTCAGTTCATATACACCAAGTTTATTACATATGTAACAATTTTTATAATATGCCTCTATTTTAACCTTTTTATTAAGTCTCTTTGGTGACTCCCCTGGTGTTGCAAATGTCCATAGGCGACGGTGACTACTTTCCATCAGGTAGCCCGTATGCCTTATCGTTAGGTTTAAGTATAAAAAAGAGATCATTGAATGAAGGGAAGGATCGTTTTGGTCCCCGTTGCCGCATACATTGACCTTCCTTCCACCCCACAGTCTAGTATATGCCACGGTATGCGAAAACACATACCGCCGTCCTTCCCGGGGTCGCTTGGCTGGACGGGCCCCACGAGAGGCCGCAGATACCGTAGCTCTATTCTGATCCCGGAACAACAGGGATGTCTAGTAAAGCTTTCGAGAGCTAATATAAAATCTAAACTGTCTATTCTGATTTGTTATATCATGTAAGTGCCTAAGTGTTCGATCTGTGTATAATTATGTGTGCCCTTGGCTATTACGAAACACGTAATTTTCTTATGGCTTAGAAAATGGCCAAGATTTCCTTATGGGTTACAAAATTACATGTCACATAATAACATGTGTATACTGCAGAGGACTGCAAATAAATAATGACAGGCTTTTTTATAATGAAGGTGTGTTTGAAATCGCAACAAACCAAAGCTGTTGAATTATTGAAAAGAATTCAAAATAAATTTACACTCTATATTTCGAGAAAACCATTTTGCCTTTATTTCTTATAAATATATCTGCTTTTATAAAATATAGAATTTCAAGTTATATTCTATGAAAAATTGCAATTCTCAAACTTACTATCATTTTACGCGAATTTTATTATTAACATCGTTTCACACTACCTTTTAATAAACTAGTCCAAAAATAATACTTACAAGAAAAATATGTATAAATACTATTTACGTAATATTTTTGCCTTACAGTTGCTATACAGCCACATATGTTTTAACGTTGTTGAAAAAAAAAAATAAGGATGTTGATAATTTTTTCCTCCAACAATATTTTTTTCCTTAAATGTGTCACGTATTTCGTACTCTAAGCAATAAAATGTGCCTTCATTGAAAACGAAATCGGAGCAAATTATATATTTCTATGTGTCCCTTTCCGCGAAATGCTTGACTAAAATATTATATTATGCATAAATATTTTATTTATCTGGAAAAGTGTAACGTGCAGTCCACCGATTAAGGTCAATGGCCAGTGCCGCCCATGTACATCTGTAAACAACCCCACAGTAGATCAGAATCTTTCCTGAGGTTGGTCATATGCTTTGTTAAATCTGAGGACTAAGTACGAAGACCTCGGATACGTATGTCCTTTACCACACCTTTCAGAACAGTAGACAGCATAGCTTAACACTGGCATTATCAGGTTGAAATAGGAGTTCTACCACCTCAAAACTTACGTCAATAATAATTTATCCGTAATACCTCGTATTACATGCTTAATGGAGAATTGTGATATAAAAATAAAACTACGAATCTAAAAAACTTACAAAAACCAAGCAAATAGTCACTAGCTACACTAGACAAAAATAAAACCGCAATGTCTCTGTTCCTCAAAAAAATCTTAATCTAGAACATTTCCGTGTCTGTGACAAGTTCACAAAACCGGGAAAAACACGGGAAAATACGTAAAATGATGTTTTCAAAAGGAAAATCCCGTATTTTCACACCGTGCTAAAAATATGCTTTAAAACGTCCCAACTAAAGTGTTGCAGCGTATCATATAAAGTCCTTTTTAAAACTGGAGCGAGTGCAAAATAGCTGTGAGAAAAAAGACGGAGGCACAGAAATGGATGCCTCAGAGATCCTCTTAGACTGGAGGATGCTTCTGGCTTGCTGACATATCCTACAGAGCAAGTATCTGCTTTAAACTATAAGCGATATTTGTTAGAAAGTTACTTTTTTTTTATCTGATTGAAGTAGCAATCGAGCATGCAGTCCACCTGATGGTAAGTGGCCACTGCCGCCCATGGACACCTGTGAGCAACTTCAAATAGAACATGGGTTCTATCACAGATGCGTTACTACTCCCGAGGACTAAGATGATCGCCTCATATAAAAGTGTGCCGGCAACCACACTCTTCCATTGAAACGCAAAAAAATGCTTCACGCTAGAAATAGGTGTGGTGGTGGTACTTCCCCGGTCGAACTACTCTGGTTCTACCACCTGCACTGCATAGGTCGTCTCGGGTAGATGGACCGATGACTCGAAGAAGTCACAGGACCGGTTGGAGTGGCGCCATTTAGGGGAGGTTGTAGGGTTGGACCTAGAAAGGCTGATGGATGCATGGATGGATGAATCTTTTTCCGTGGATGTCGTAGGAGGCGACTAAGGAACAAAATTCAAGAGACGGGCAGCACCGCTTTCCTTGTAACTACAAACAATTGCTAAACCCTATTAGCGGAAGTCTATTTCCAGCACTGGATATGTATTTAATACGTCATGAATAGAAATGTCTAAACTAGTTTATAATTTAATCACTGTTAATGTGAAATTAGGTAATAACCCAAACTTATTTAAACTGTAATATTGTTTGTATATTGTGTAGTATGTCATTATTCTTTTACATAGGCTCGATAAAAAAAAAACATGGAAATACTGCTTGATTCACAAAATTATTCTCATTTAATGAACAATGGTTTTCCTAGAGTTACACATTATCATCTCAAAAAACAAAGCCTAAGACAAAAACAGTGTAAGAAATCTAAAACTCATGTTCTGACTGACAATAATCATGAGTCTTAAGTCAAAGGAAACACTATCATAACTCCACAAATACCTTAACTCGTTACTCGCTACTCGTTAGTGATCGGAAGAGTCGTTTACTTGGGACGTGGGAGAACGTTGAAAATTTGTTATTTCAGCCTGTCATATACATCTATGTGAACTACATTACATGTGACGACCCTTTTAAGGGTATATTTTTAATTAAAGAACGTTTATTATAACGTGAAAGAAATGTAAAACCTTACAATTTTACCAAGTAACCTTAAAAATAAATATAAATGGAAACCACGCGATCATGTTTACTTATTTACCACCAAAATATAAATAAGATAGCAACCTTTCACTACTCGAGAAATGATGCCATCACGTAATCCACTGTCAACCACAAACTTATATCGCAAAGCAAGAACTGCTTCACAATAGAAAAAGAAATCCTATTTTACAACCTGCAATAAACTTCCTCGTTGTTTCCTACAATATTTTTGAAAAAAAAAGACGTATTCGTATGCCAAATTATTGTTTACGTTACAATTATTTCTAGAATCACGCTATAATAGTTTTCTAAATATGTTGCATATTTAAACTTACTCGAAATAACGCAATAGGGTACACTAAGGTTTTTATTATAGGATATGAACAACAAGCATGCAGTCCACCTGAAGGTAGGTGGTAACTGTCGCCCATAGACACCTGTAAGCAACTTCATATAGAACATATCTGAAGTCGATCACAGTTGCGTTGCTACTCCCGAGGACTGGAAGATGGTCGCCTTATATGTAAGTGGGCCGGCAACCACGCTTCACGCTAGAAATAGGTGTGGCGGTGCTACCAGCGGGTCGAACCACGCTGATTCCACCTCCTGGTGGCTCTCATATCATCTGAGATTGGTTAAAGATGTCCATAGCGGTAGTTGACACTTATAAAAAAAAACAAGTTCATTTCGTACTATACACAGAACTACCTTTACAAGTAATATCTTTAAGGCAGTATAATACATTATATAGGGAACAATAGGTTAAGACAAGGCATCAGATATCCCCTATAATAAACGGGGTAACATCTACAGACAAGTCAGTACCGGAAAATGTTCTATTGATAACAAATCCCTTGAGAATAAAAGCTATTAAGGAGATTCCATTCTATGCAGTTATTCGATAGAGAAACGTTAACTATATCTACCATTTCCTTATCGGTATTTTCAAAAATGTTGCGATAAGAGCTCTTCTTTAAAGCCGGCGATGCATTGGCGACTCCTTTGGTGCTGCAAATGTCCATAGGCGACGGTGACTACTTTCCATCAGGTAGCCCGTATGCCTTATAGCTAGTTTTAAGATTAAAAAAAAAACGTTAATCCTACATAAAACATACGATTACCATTTTTTTTTAAATATAATAAGTGTGGGCAAAGTGATTTACTGATAACATTCTATATTATAAATCTGTATTCAAAGAACAAAGCATAGAAACAATACTCAATGCATATATAGCATGATAAATAGCTGAAGTAATAGTGCTTCGCTACGGGACACAAAAATCGTTACCATTTTTAAATAATGCAAAATATCTAAATTAAAATCTATAGGCTTAGCTTTTGTTGATCAGGTAAATGAATGTAACTTACATTCATGCAAAATTTTGTGTAAATTGGACCAGTGGTTTTTGCGTGATTAAGTAACAAACAAAGATACATTATCTCGTTTTTATGTATTAGTGTACATAGTTTGGAAATCCTATCTTTGTGTATGTACGTACGTATGTGTCTATTTGCATACAAAAAATAAATTAATTACGAAAAGATTAAACGCAAAAGGATAGAGAAAACGCAGCAAGTATAGTTGCAACAGAACATGTGTGTTTACCTTTAAAATATACGATGGTAACGCATTACCATCAGTTATCAACGCTTTATAATAAACGTAGTGTATCCATGGACATCGACATCAGTAATATATGCCTTTAAAAAGGCAATTTCTAAAACATAATAAAACTTTTTAACAAAAAATAGAAAC
>DWNE01003104.1:0-17351 GCA_018249875.1 Cecropterus toxeus | reverse complement strand
TAGGCAGTCGGGAGGGAAGACAGAAACGAAAAAAACACAAAACTAACAGAGGGGGGGGAGGGGTTGGGGGAGGGGAGGCATCAATACAACTGTCGTGATTTATTTGCTCGAAACAGGAAGACGCTTGAAATATTCGCTTAAAAATCCTTATTTAAAATAACTACTTTAACGTTAGGGTTTGAGAGTCATTTACTTTGAGGGTCGATATACTTCAAAATAATAGAAGTAATAACATTAATTGTGAAATCATTATTATTTTTGTTTAAGGCAATTAAACCGTGGAAGGAAGTTGCAGGTAGTGCTTAAACTAAAAGCAATTTATTTCGATTTCGTATCGGCAACCGTGACATCTTGGCAGTAGAATCCTAGATTTTGTGCCAACGGAACCAAAGGTAGTAAGAATTGTATGTAGCCACCATCCACCTATTACCGTCTCACTACTAAGTACATATTACTACATATACTACTACATAAATTACTGCTAGTTATATATTTCTCCATAGATACGTACGTATGTTGTCCCAGAACGAAAAGAATAAGGTTGGCAAACTTCTCATGCATGTGAAAGCGTAAGGAAAACTCCCAGAAGCTAAATAGGAAGGAACTCGAAGCTACTTTGCTTATAGTGTTTTCCTTTACTGGTCGGGCTCGGGTGTGAATTTATGTATAACTAATAAAAAAAAATAAACAGATGTGAAACATCGTATTTGTAAAAGTAATAGGCATAATAGACAACACGACACAGGATCTAAATATATGGCATAATAGAAAAAATTAATATGACGAACTTTTTTTAACAACAGTCACAAAAAAAATTGTCATATTATTTTTTTAATTATGCCATATATTTAGATCCTATTTATTTTCGAAGACTATTTATTTTCTTACCTCTGGAATATGTACAGTCTATATGTATTAGTTAGTAGGTAGTATGCACGGTGTGGCGAACCCGTCGCCACGGCAAGCCTCGCCATGCCAACTTTCTGATTTACCAGCGTCTATAGATGTTTCACATCAATAAGATGAGTAACATTCTACCAGCTATCATTGGTCCGAATTTCGATATTTTGCTAATGAACTTCAGACGATATTTATGTTGTTATTTCTGTTGCTGTGTGGTCGGTCAAGCTGTCAAAAATGCATTAAATATTTACGTACTCCTGGAATAACAACATATGTTTGATCAGCTTTATACCGCACTCTTACCTATTTCAGCTTAACTATTTATAATAAGTGGCATGATAAAGTGACTACGATTTGGAACGCAAATGTTATGATGTTATGAAAAGTTATTAAGAAATATTGCAATATATATTTGGATAATTTTGCTACGCAAATAAATATTCCACGTTATTTGAAAATAAAATTTAGTAGCTGTATATATTTAATACTAGTTGTTCCCGCGGTGTCATTTGCATACTATATATGAAAAAAAAACAAACATAGTTTGATGTAGATTCATTGCTTTCCTCAACAAATGACCAATTGTTTTTTTTTACATTCGAACCAACCGTTTCTAAGATTAGTGCGTTCAACATAACAAACAAACTCTTCAGCTTTATAATATTGTTACATATTTAATTTAATACATACCAATTTTTTTTAATTTTTATTACCACGTTTCTTTAACTTCATTTGAAGTTTAAATTTTACGTTTTCCAAATCCGTTTACATTACAATGTGTCAGTAAAAGCTATTTGAATTCGCAATCAAGTTTGAAGTGGGAATTGGAAATTCGTTCGTATACGTTACTCCATTTCAAGCTCTGACAAGCAGTGTCAATCTAGCTGCTAATGTGTGGGGCGGATCAACGCGGCTGCAGCTTTGTCTATTTGTTGCGTCTAGTTAATACAAACAGTATTATGCAATTTAGCGCCAGGCTATTAGCGAAGCGACGCTTACTCTTGTACACTGTGTTCTGCTGGCAATTAACTATTTGAATTAATAACAACAAAAGCTAAATCTATAGGGACATGCGTATTATGTACGTTCGGATGAAATACCATTTGTTAAGAAAATGGCAAAAACGCTCAAAGCAAAATTTGTTTTTTGCTGATATCAGCGTTATATAGTTACTTACGCATAAAGACATAACATATTGAGCGTACGAACATGGAGTCAGCTGTCGCCTGTTAGCTACATACCTATTGATTAAAATCTCTCAACCCTTTTTCCGCGACATGGAATTTAGTCGTACCCTCGAAACAAGCTTGAAGGTGTGTTATATTTAGATCGACATTAATTTAGGCAATACAGTTACCATAAAGAAAACACTTACCGATCAATATCCATTCTTGTTCACGAAAATAGCCTTTAAGCTTTTGAAACGGCACGCAAAACTGACATACAATTTAGGCCTTCAGGGAGCGATGATTACGTTTGTGTAGTTTCGCCGGATAGGAAGTGATCTAAGATGAGGCACGCTTTTCATGAAAGGCGTCTGGTTGTTATCTCTCTCGCCGATCATCTTTGCTTCAACCACGATAAATAGATGTTTGCTATGCCCCACTTTATTTTACATTTTGTGAATTCAAGCTTATCAGCTTTGATTATGCGACAGCGTCTTGTACAAAGAGAAGATAGATTTAAAATGTTTACACAGTTTTGGTTTAATTAAATATATGAAAGACTAAGTAAGCTGATTGGCCAAACGAATGCTATAAACATGTCTTATTTTTATTTATTTTACGACTTTAACTACATAAGTCATACTTATTTTGGCATATTACGTACAGATGTAGAGATTAAGTTTAAGGTTCAGTTTATAGTAATAGTAGAAATGCGAAAGTTTGTGAGCATGCAGTGTTTGGAACCGTACGATAATTTCATAGTAACGTACGTTGTGCGATAGTACACTATACCTAATTGTACGATAATTTTACATTCTTAATTATGGGTGTTAAGAGTAACAACCTCTTAACACCCATAATTGTATTTGTACGATAAGTTTGATACAAATGATTCAAAATACGAAAAAATTTTGGCTGTCGTACGTTAATTGCCTGGCTACACGTTAGGAACACTGTGAGGATGTATGTGTTTGTTACTACTGTTGTCATGCAAAATCTACTTTTAAAAAGACGCTTTCTAAACTCATACCCCACACTAGGATATTCTCCTGTGTCGTGGGTGCCATGGACACACAAAGACGAATACACAAACAGCCAGACCCAGAAGAGAAATCTAAACTCAACATTCAGATGCCTGTCTGGCCGGGGATCGAACCTGGGACCCACTGCGCGTTAGATCGGTATGGCAACCGCTCGGCCACGCGGGTCGTCACTTATGCTTGTGGATTATGATATGGATATGGATTGTGTATATGAATTTGGATAAAATATGTCACAGAAAGTTTATGGCCAGGATTAACATATAGGATACTTATTAGAATAATACATGACCCAAATGGGCGAAGTCGCGAAAAAAGCTCGTGTTAAATATACTTTTTACTGTCAAAAATAATTACTTGTACAAATTAGTTACGTATAGTAGTGTAATCACGTTACATATCGGCCTGTCACGCGGTGGGTTGCGGGTTCGATCCCCGGCCAAACAGAGATATGATTGATGAATATAGGTTTCTGTTCGGGGTATGGGTGCTTGTGTATTCGCCTTTGTATGTGTTCATTGCATCCACGATACAGAGAAAATCCTATTGTCGGGCTTTGAGTGTAGAAAGCGTTATTGTATAATCTAATTAGCTGTTAATTACATAATCTGTTGTCTATTCAACAATGGAAAGCGTAGAATAACATAAGAGATTAAGTTGAAGTGAAATTCTAGTGCTGGTAATTAGACATTGTTGACGCGGATTCGCATGTTCTCACCACGATACGAAGTCTTCAATCCATTGCTGTTCTACTGAATCTCTTCCCAGCATGAGAACTTTGGTGATAGTTCACAGTTAGCGAAGTCTCGATGTCTAGTTGATAGACTTCAGATAACCTGTAAACGTTATGACGACCTGCGTGGCCGAGCGGTCACCATACTGGTCTGACGCGCAGTGGGTCTCGGGTTCGATTCCTGGCCAGACAGAAATCTGAATGATGATTTCAATTTCTGTTCTGAGTCTGGGTGTTTATGTATTCGTCTTTGTGTGTCCATGGCACTCACGACACAGGAGAAAATCCTAGTGTAGGGCCATGAGTGTAGAAAGCGTGTGTGTGTGTGTTATAGAAAAAAAAACAAGTTATTCCGGACAATGTTTTTCATACTGTTAAAGAAAGTAATTTTTTTAGTACTCACATATGATTGATAACTTAGTGGTCTGAATTTTGTCCCCTAGTGCTTACAAACTAATTATTACTTGTCTTCAGTGAAGTTAAACATCTCAGGAAACCTTTATGAGAAACTTAATGCCTAATTTTTACCTCTTTTAATCTTTGTTAACTCAAAGAAAATGTTATTTAACATCAATTCCGCCTCTTGTACGATATTTTAATGACCAATAAAGAGTAAATTAATAGAATAGTGAAAAAGAAAGTTCTCTCACTTGCTCTAGCTGGAGTAAAACTCCGCATTTAAATGCCTGAGAATTCTCTAAACAAAGTTCTTTAAAGACTGGTAAAGTCTACCAATACGCGTTTAGCCAACAGAGTGGACTATACCTTATACCCTTCTTAAGAAGAGTTTAGTCTAGTATAGATAGTGAATGTCCAGTAGTGGAATCAATGAGACGAAGAATGCAGGCTGGCTTTGAAAAATCAAAGTATCTTTATAATTAAACTCACACGACCAGATTTAGCGACACGAGTCTGGTAGTAGTAAATAGACTTATGACTTATTACTTATACTTCTAGGCTTGCTTCCTTTCAACAACCAAATATTACTTAAATCCTAGTGCCAAAACTGTTTTACCAGCTCTCGACTCTTGCCATTGTTACGCCAAAACGTTTTATTATCGTAAGCGAAAGTATTACACGAGAAGAAAGCGCAAAGCCACCAGAAGATAATGGCAGGTATACAATCATCATTCTAACAATTTCTCTCGCATTATTTCATGCCATAATGAAAATATTTCCATTTTATTACTAACTTGAATTGTTTCCATTTTATCACTAAGTTCAAAATGAAAGCTAAACAATATTCAATATTTACATAAAATATTGAACATTAAAATCTTATCGTTGAAGGATATTTTGCTAAAGTAGCATTATATTTCTTACTAAATTGTAGTAGTATCCTATAACATTGTTGTTTATAGAATTAATGTAAAGAAAAATGTTTTATTTTTGCATTTTACGGACATCTAACTGTATCCATCCCGCTTATTCCCTGGTGAATTATGTGGCCTTTACTATTCTACGTAACTATTAAAATAAACTTGATAGACTTAATAACTTGTGTATTTTAAAGATTATATAGAGAAATATTGAACCTTTAAATATTTATTTAAGTACTGTATTGTAATAAATAACTATAAGTACTTTAATTTAAACGATTAAAATATGTAATAAATAACCATATCATAATGACACTATTATATTTATACCAGGTTTACCAGGTGGTAGAACCAATGTAGTCCGACCGGAGAAGTACACCTACTTCTAGCGTGAAGGAGTTCTTGCGCTTCGGTGGAAGGGTGTGGTTGCAGGATCACTTTAATATGAGGTGACCACCTCAGTCCTCGGGAGTAGCAACGCATCTGTGATAGACTTCATAAAGAACCCCTGTTCTATATGAAGTTGCTTACGGGCGGGTTGCTTACGTCCATGGGCGGCATTAACCACTTGCCATCAGGTGGGCTGCTTGCTCGTTTGCTACTTCATATTTAAAAAAATACATATATATTTTCTCCACTCGAAACTTATACGTATGTAAATATGCTATTAACTTGACTTAAATGTAATTTTAATAAAGAAGAAATCTTTTGCTTTTTGATTTATATCGAATAGGTAGAATAAGTGAACAGCGAGGATTTTTTTATACACATATACTGTACATAATTAGACATTGTTATTTCTAAAAATAATTATTTTTGTTCGTTTGTTTCAAATGAAAGTCTTTTTATCATACTTACTTACTCCCCAATGAATAAAGCATTTTATAATTTACATTGAAAATAAACAAATATTAAAATATTAGTATATTGATAGGATTTCGTACAAGATAATAGTATATTAACAATGTCAAATGTACCTATTACATATTTTATAATACTGAAGATACTGGCATACCACAGTAAAAGTAAGTAACTATTACCGTGGACATACTCTTAATAACTCATATTACACATGTTTTTCTGTAAGTTTATTTCAAATGACCCTT
Source organism: Cecropterus toxeus (assembly GCA_018249875.1). Lineage (NCBI taxonomy): Eukaryota > Metazoa > Arthropoda > Insecta > Lepidoptera > Hesperiidae > Cecropterus > Cecropterus toxeus. Next base: position 11,084 of record DWNE01003104.1, on the reverse strand, counting down.
TAAAGATTGAAAGCATTAGTATTCAACCATTTAAAAATGCGACGCGCGGAGATGCAGAATTATTCCAAACTCGCCTTCATTATGAACATACTGGAAATGTATTGTTATTTCCATTTGTAAATGGTTTTGCTTTATTTCGTGAGTCTTCGCGCTTCGAACTCGGCTCCATTGAACCCATTTAGGGCTTGGTTCTAATAAAAAACTGAATTGAGCGGAAATGAAATAACGCTAACCGGTTTTTCTTCGGTACCGCCGACGGTGAGCTCGGGTCTTATTCTTTTTTGTCGCTAAGCTGACGGGATCCGGTCGCTTGACAATGACTATCGAATATTTTATATTTATACTAGCTTTTGCCCGCGGCTTCGCCCGCGTAAAGAAGTATTTAAATTGACAAAGTTTCATACAAACTTTCATCCCCTATTTTATCCCCTCGAGGGTAGAACTGATCAAAATCCTTTCTAAGCGGATGCCTACGTCATAACTACTACCTGCATGCCAAATTTTAGCCCGATCCGTCCAGTGGTTTGGGCTGTGCGTTGATAGATCACTATGTCAGTCAGACAGTCACCTTTGAGTTATATATATAATTAGATAGACATAAAGCTACGTTAAGAAATGATCTATCTATAGCTTTTTTAAATAAACCGCACTGCAACTGCATTCGCATACAATGGGCATGAATTATATGAAATACCTTCGAAAGACCTCACAGAAGGTGTCCTTGTGTCAGCCACAATCCTCATTTAACCCGAGAAGTAAGGCCAGGACTCCGGCATTACCGGAGTCCGCATCCGTCCCTTCCTCTAGCGAAGAAGAATGGTCGAGGAACTGGCAACGGGTACCTAAGCCATTCCCCCCTTCCAGCCCGGACTTCTTGTCCCGTCACGCACGCCACAAAAAAAACAGTAAAACTGTAAAGACCAGTATGGCAAATAGCAACTACACAATTGTTAAAAAAATCTTTGAAGTTCAATTGTTCCGCAGACGCTGTGTAGGCGTTCATCAGAAATATTTCAATTATTAATTATTATCTGTTCACGTATTCAACGAACATTTTTGTATTTGATATGGAAGTTTACCAATCAAAGTTAACCAAGTTAAATAATAAGAAAATTTATTAAATTTTGCTATAAGATAACTCTAATTACCTATTGTATATACTTGAGCGATGTTACCTTATATTATAAAACTTTCTAGTTGCCATTGTGTTAGTGAGTTACTTGTTCTATGTGTAATGTTAGAATAATCGCCCCATTTCTAGCACAAAAAGCTATTACCTGTGGTCGGTAATAACTTGTCTCTACATGTAAAGGTGTGTACAAAACGGATGTCTTATCTACTCGCCATTTCCGGTGTCAATGTCTTCCTGGCTGGCTGGCGTAAAGTGAACGTTATTTACGAAGCCATAAAATTACTTCAAAAGCAATAAACCAGTACAGGTTTCAAAAGTTTCCTGGGAAATAACGTCTAATAAAATTGTACTTTAAAATCTGTATGAGTCATCAGATAAACAGTTCTATAGCTATGTTAACGTAGACATTTATATAATTATGTTTCTAAATAGGTATCGTAACAAAAAATAAGTTTTAATAAATTTATATTTATGAAATTGTATAGACATAAAATATATTTATAGCGTCATATGGACCATATGGACATCAAACAGTACCTCGCTAATTCCTTGATGATTAATGTCGTTTTTTTGTTTATTAGAAGTATTTCATCGTCAAAAATTCATCTGATCATATTATATACCAAAAATGAAAAACATGTTCATACACGTTTTCTTCGCATGTGAGAAACAGCAAGATAAACAACAATTACCTTGAATCTTTTACAAATACGGGGAATCTACGGATCATCCGTCATATATAATGGGTAATCCATTTCCCTTTATTGACGACACGAGGCAAAGCTCGCAAATGGCATGTGTGTACCATGTACAATAATGTGGGTGTCATTACATGCAAGGATAAAGAAATTATACGAATTCAACTTTATAATCGCCTTGTTTATTATCTGTCCATGTTTAACTCTAAACGTCTTATTTTTCCATCAACACAAAATAATCACATACATCGTACATCAATAATATAGTTTTACCGCGCATCACAATAATAATACATGGTAATATACTCGTATCTTTATCATATTACTTTAAAGATGAAATATCTTTGGATACTTTGAGTTCGTGTTATCCTTAACTTGATATTACTATCTATTTCTTATCAATGTAACATCTATTCAGAGTTTAACATTCAGGATATAATTATATTCAGTATTATAATTATTTGGCGATCATAGATAATACCGTTCCATATCACGAAATAATTTACACTTATTCCCTTCAACTAATCAGTCGTGGACCCTCTCGTTTGGATCCATATTAACTTTCCACTACTTATCTAAATAAATTATATTAATATTATACAAAATCTATTAGTTTAAACCGTATAGGCATGCTTGTATACATACCGGATATAGATTATACACATATTTACAATATTAACATCTTCCGACGCTTTTACGATAACATGTTTATACATAAAGTTACACGTCAGTTGCACAGCCATCCTGGTACCCGTCCTCAGTGGAAGGCCTCGTGATAGTCAAAACACGTTTGAGCGCCGAGACCGGGGGTAGTACAGGCGGCGCACGTTGCCACACGCGCAGAGTGCGCGCTGATCCCACTGGCAATCCGTAATCAGGTGGATAGGGCGCGTCCCCTGGTGCTGCTGTCACTGTAGCCGCCGCGTGCGAACGGGGGAACGTGCGGCTCATGTAACCGAGTTCCTCTTGAGATCCATTCACACTACTGTTTTCGATTATTGGCGTACGATCATTGTAATATGCAGGAATTGCAGAACTCACAGCACGTGCCAAATTATTAGCCTGGTTCATTTTGATTTGATCCCACAGACCAGATGGATATAACGAATCGGATCCCTCTCGCGCATATTCTCCGCTTCCTGGTCGAGCAGCACTGTCGGGCCTTGTGTCATTGATTAAATCTGGATCGATGCCTCCAGACACAGTTGGAGATACTACTACTGGACCTCCTGCAGTTACAATGCTTCCTCTACCTTCATAGTGGTTTGTTGTATAAGGTATGTCGCTAGTTCTAGGTGGTTTTAAAATTGGATTACATTTAACATCGTCATAATTAGGGGATTCTTGCCTGTCCACTAAAACTGCTACATGAGGCCTATCTGTTACTGTGGGGTGTACCTCATTACCAGACACAACTCTGTCGATTGTATTAGGAGTTTTACTTTCACAGGCTGGTGTCGGTTTAAATCGCACAAATGTTATAAGAAGCGCTAAAGATATAACAATAATAACTAAGAACAATGCAGCTCCCAGACTAGCTATTTGTGCACTTCCCAATGACGCCATTCCTACTGTCATCTGTGTTACGTGAACAGTGAAGTTTGCTTCCGCGTTTCCACCTTTATTTTCAGCTACACAATAGAATTCTGTAGCTTCTGATTCCTGTGCATTTGTTAGGACTAAAGTAGATTTCTTTCTAACTTCGCCGTCTTCAAAAATAATAATTTTCTGGTGACTATTAAAATTGCTTCCATTTTGAAGTAGTCTACCATTCCAATACCAATTAACATTAGGACTTGGCACGGCTTCCGTCCTACAAACAACCGTGGCATTTTCTCCGACTCCAACTTCTACAAATCTACTTATGGGTAATATTTCTGGTTTACATGCAAATTCTTCAATCGACAACTCTGAAAATGGTCGATTGGCTAAGCGTGTAGGCGAGGCACAGCTTGGTGAAGAAAACAACTTATGTTTAGATAACCATTGCTTAAGATCTCGAAGTCGACAGTCGCATGTCCAAGGGTTATCAGACAAGTCTATAACACGTAGCTTTTCCACTTTTTCTAATGAACTCAACGGCAGATCACGAAGATTATTATGATTCAGCTTCAAAGATTCTAATGCTCGCAAATTCCTAAAGACATCAGCAGCAATATCTCTTATGTCACATCTTGATAAATCTAGTTTAACGACACTTCCTAAATTACTCAAAGCATCAGAATGTATTTTTAAAATGGGGTTACTCGCCAACGTTAGGTCTCTAAGAAATGGAGCATCCTTAAAGCTATTTGACGGTATTTGTGTAAGCAAATTATGTGAAAGATCTAGTTCAACTAGATTAGTCAGGCCTTTAAAAGCCCGGTCGTTGATTTGACCGATATTACAATTACGTAGATATACTCTTTGTAGATTAACAAGTCCGGTCTTTGCAAAAGCTTCTTGGGGAAGGATTTGTAAATTATTTCCTGAAAGATCCAGTACTTGCGTTGCAGGATCGACGGGCTCCGGAACAGTGATTAGAGCCCGGTCCACACACTCTACAGTCTGCTTGCCACCTTTCCATTTACACATGCACACCGAAGGACATGATCCCGGAGGAGCGATTCCGCTCAGAACTGTTTTTAACACCATCACAGTCACTAACACTACTGGCCACTTCATTTTGATTTCGGTCAAATACTGTTCAAACTTCACTTAAACATATCCTTGAAAGTCACTTAGTAATCACATCGAATCCACGTAAACGTATATTCTCAGTATTATTGTTCGTAATTATGTCTCAATATTTTGATACCGGACCACATCACTACTCGTGAAAGTTGGCGAACGACACATGACGGCACGATGCACACTCGCCGCGGCTGTAAGTCAACTGAGAGGGAGGGATCGTCTCAGTAAAAAGAGCTCGACGCATGCGCGTTGCCGGTTCCCCGCGCCCCGCTCTGCGGCTTATCCTCGGCCACCAAGTTGAGTAGCCCTCCTCAACGTGTTGAAAGAATTCCAAAAGTGTAATTTTCTACCTGGCTGTGGCCGCGGCCGACAATCCCGCTCGCTAGACCGTCACGTTCATTCATAAATACCTGAACCGGTGCCGGTGGGGCGGTGGGAGCGATAGTTTCAATACATGGAGAATGTAACAATGTTTCCCTCGCCTACGCGACGCAAACCACTTCAATTGTGGCACATTTTTTGTTATGATCACGTCGAGACAGTGTGCCAGGTATAAAACTAATTATTTAGTTGATCCAAAGGGGCAGGTAACACGAACAATAAGTTACACAGGATGTTAATACAATGAACTTACGGATTTCATTCATACATTTCTTTGAACGAGTTTAAAGTAATTGATGTTTTACAGCGATACGAAGACACGCAATAACAGTTTTCTATTTACACTTTGTTTAAATTAAACAGATTCCAGTTGGTTAGAGTTCTACGTAGCGTACAAATAATAATATTGTTTAAGTATGACACGCTATTAAGTTGGTTGGGTTATATGTTTGGACTTTAAAATATAAATTTGAATAAATAAGTGACTACTTTTTTGTAAGTTACCTACCTAATTAAGAAAAACGCAAAACAAAATATGTCATAAAGTCACATATTTAATATTAACAAGAAATTAAATAATTTCATTGAAATATGCTAATTAGTATTAAAAATTACTCACTTAATTTAAATTAGGTAGTTATAAACGTAAAAATTCTGTAGATAATATGACTTCTTTGCCTCCAAATAATGTGCTGGAGTTTATTTAGTTTTTGCTAACTGTCATGTTGGAAAATATTTGTAGATGAATAGATTAATATTACAAAGAAACCGTTTCTGAAGTTTTAGGCGAAGTAGAGGATAATATTACATACCTATTCGTATAATATAAAAACTTTAATTACTTTTTTTTAATACAACGTAAAAAACAAATATCTTCTTATATATTATTGCCTGACCTATCGTGGAGTCCACTTAACTAATTTCGACGAGAGTTCCAAAAAAATTAGAGGACTTTTTAGAAAATGACGAGATTCTATAATCTCTGCATAAAATTGAAAATTCCTTGGGCTTCACGTGGGCGAAGCCGCGCTTAAAAGCTCGTTCAATATTATAATAAGGTTCTTTAATACAGAAAGCGCTAAACGTACAGTTCAAGTTAACACCCTGTTACGTCACAGCGCGCAAGCAGTGATATGAGCCGTAGCCATGACAACACCGTATCCGACTCAACTTCATCGCCAACTCATTATTGTCCCACTACTGGGCACGGGTCTTCTCTCAGAATGAGAGAGTTTTAGGCCATAGTCCACCGCGCTGGTCAAGTACGAATTGGTAGACTCCACGTCTAAGCTCTTTATAATAGGTTAATTAAACTCCTGTATCTAATCAGCTACTGCACTTAGTGAAAGTGAACCCAGACAATTGTTGGACTAGACGGAAATCGGATGTGGACTAGACGGAAATCAGATGGATATTTGGAATATCGAATCGACGTCGAATACCTCAAACTATTTTCTTGAAAACACCTCAGTTATGCATATCATTCAAATAATTGTGCTTTTTCATCGCTTGATTGTATCAATTATTTGTATAAGGTTACAGTAATTGATATCGGGGATAAAATCAATGTAGGAATAGTCAACTACAAAAAATTAAAGTAAACAGTGATAAGTAACTGCAGACTAGTTAACAAGTGCAGCGCCATTGCACGCCACTTAAGTGGTAAATTTGAGGAAGCTGTCATCTGAACACAACTCGTCGCGATCGCTGAAGTGGTCTGCTAACGAACACGCGTGTCAAAGCGAAACACTTCATTAGGTGAGCCACGCTCTTCGGCGCACCCCGCCTCACCCGGCCTCACCTCGCCTCACCTCGCCTCACCCTTCTTCCAACCTCTATTTAGTGGGCGTCTTACCGACTTCGCTAATTAGACGACGCCGACTCTCTTCTCATTAGTGGCGAAATTATGCAGTTTGCTGGAATTCGGGTTAAATGTGAGGTCGAGAAGTCGAGTGCCGAGAAAAATGTGGAATATTCCGCAGTGTCTGGTGCCGATAATAATTATGAATTTCGCGCAATTCGCGGCGGCGTCTTCGTCTGGTCGTGGTTGAAATGATTTTATTCAAATTAAATTTAATGTTGGCCTGAAAAATGCAGGAACTTTTTAAGAATTCTGTTCGCCTCCTAGAAATGAAGACAGTGTCGATAGTTATATTATTGAGAAGGTTGTTTTGGAATTAGTTAACCGTAAATTAAAACAATTATATACCTTATTTAGAGGCGAAAAAAGAACCTTCATTATATAACAATCTTTTATGCATTATTTCAAAGTCTGAAAATGAAGGTAACGAGACTCTGTCGTGGTGTCAGTACAGAGTTACCACTAATTATTTTTTTATAATATATAAGTGCTCGTTTTTATTTGGTTTGTGCGTGCGTTTCCATGCGTTTCCATGCGTTTCCATGAGTTTACCATGCGTGATGCGTGTCCAAGGCGTTTAAGCTTCAGCTTAGCCTTCAAAAGTAGCATTGCAATAGTCAACCACATGTAAAACTCTAATCCTAGTAGAGCTTGGAAATAGATCAGACAGGTAGTCAGACTGGCTGCATTCTTGTTTGCTATTTGAAATTATTTGAAAAATAAACACTTCATAAGACGTTGCCCATGACGAGCAGAGAAAAATGCAGCCATTAAATAAGTACTTATACCATTTAATTTGAAAGATGATTATATCACTACTATGTATACAAAATATCCCAGACATATATTTTACATATCGCTCACTATGTATATTAGCGCATCTACAAACATGACAAATTTATCTTAGTGTAATATCTCCCAAAAACTTGAAGTGAACATTTATTTCTCTTAATATTTATGGAGGTTTTATGAACGATGTTTAATGAGCATTTATGTACTAGTTAACAATAAAATCTGCAAAAGAGGGTTAACACATAACATCGTATTGAAGATTTGTAAATCTTTAACCCTTGTTTCTGTGAAATAAGTAGGTGGGCCGAAATATTATTAGGTGTACGATATAGGTAAATAATGGGATATATTTAAAGCACAACGAGATAAAGCTTGCAGATTAAGCAATCTTCACTCATTTAAAACTGATTGTGGTCATATTTCCTTTGATAAAACAAATGATCATATTGTTGTTAGTTTCATATGTTTTTTCATTAGGTGGAAGTGGCAAACCAGCATGTAGTCCACTTGATTGTACGTAGTTAGTAGATTCCGAGGGACATCCATTAGAAACCTCATATACAACAGGGGCTGTAACTGAAGTCGATCACAGTTGCGTAGCTATTCCCGAGGCCTAAGATGGTCGCCTCATATATAAATGAGCCGGCATTCATACTCTTCCATAGAAATGCGAGAACTGTTTCACGCTAGAATTCGGTATCGCGGTGGTAGATACTCGTACCTCCTCGGTCTAACGGCACTGGTTCTACCAAATGTAAGAAAAATATACATAAAAACTTAAAAAAATAACTACGTAGATAATAATTAATAACTTTCGCTTCACTATGAATTCATGCCACCAAGTTGTGCTTGCTTCAAAAACATTTTCACATGCAAATATTAAAGAGTATTTTTTACTTAAGAGTGCTTCTAATTAGAGAGATAATAACCTTGTATAGAGTAAACATATAATTAATTAGACGTTACAAAAGCAAGGACTAATTAAAATACATGGCGGACTAAAAAAATGTGTCCGAAAAAAAGCGAACGATAAAATTCCCGTCTAATTTAAGTAAATGGGCGAAAACCGGCATATTTGTTAGGGATCCGTCCTCTCGGCAAACAGCGTTTATCTATAGCACATTGGGTTAATGAATGGGGGAGGAAGAATGAGAAGTAGGCATTATTTTAATTAGGGAAAATGCTGGAATTCAGCTGAAAGTTCCGTTGATTGGGACTAATGGAGCTGTTAGAGTACATCTTTTTTGCATTATAAGTTAAAAAAGGGTCAGTATGGTTCTATTTCTAGTTTTAATATATGTACATATTTAATATATGTATATATGTACATGTACTCGTATCTATTTTTTGTGTCAAGCAGTACAGTTTCGGCAGCAGCAGTGTTTCGGTCGAAGGGTATAGCCGGGTGGCTTATATAAGGCGACAATCTTACTCCTCAGAAAAGGCAACGCATCTATAAATAACTTTAAGGTAGCACCCTTATTTCTAATGGGGTGAGTTACAGATGTCCATGGATCACCTAATGTGGATCATTTGTGAAACTTTCAACTGTCTAGCTATCACGATTCATAAGATACAGCCGGGTGACAGACAGACGGACAGACGGGCAGACGGATAGCGAAGTATTAGTAAGACGGTACCGTTTTTACCCTTTGGCTACGGAACCCTAAAAGTAGCAGTGAGTCTTGTTTATTTAATATTGAGTCAGTACTCGTTAGAATTAATTGGCTTTGAAAAAAGTAGTGGTTTTAATAGAATGATGAATGAATTGATATACGTTGACACCTCAGAATACTTTTTGTATGTAACGGGAGTTCACAAAATGTGGTTTTCAATTTATTTTGCCGATATTTTAATTCAGGTACATAGCTCGTGGTTACGGCGAAACTGAGGTGGCGGGAAATAATAATTCCTAAAATGTATCAATTCCGCGATAGTATTAGTCTTAAATCATATACCTTAGAATACTAAATTGTATGGCATGAAATAAAATCTGCTTTGCCGCAATCGTAAAACACTATATGGGAAAAATGCAGCATAGAAGCAGAAACGGTATATCAGTGGTGCTAATGCAATTATTAAATGTTCTAAGATGCTAACGGTGCTTACCCACTGAGGGTACAATCTGAAATCTTCCTAGCAAAAGTTTCTAATAGGTACCCAATATCAATATGTTAATATTTTTTGAAACCTTGATAGTCAAATAGAAAATACAGCCTAGTGCTTTAAAATATATGTACGTCACATTATTTTTCTACGATACTTTCCACATAGCTTCTATTTTCCTTTCGTTATTACCATTGTTGCATTGTACGTGTTAAATAATTACTCAGCGTTAATAAAAACGGCACAAAATTCTGTAAAATTAATCGCTACCGTTCCCATTAGGTACTAAATAAACATAACAAAGTAAGTTTAGCCGCGTTAGCGCTCCACCCACCCGCCAACAATGCCGCGAGCAAAAAACGCCACATCATACTCAAATCATTTACGAAATATTGACAACAATAAACGATTGCCCTACGGCGAGGACTTTAAAAAATGCCGGTTATTAATATTTGTTTTCTTTGTCCCGGACCACGTGTACACCTGAACTCTGCGAGTGACACCGAAAAAAAATTTTTGCAAAAAATATCCGATGCTAGGCGAAAAAGAGCACAGGCGCAAACAGACAACAGCCAGTTTGAATGATTGCTTCCCTGGAAGAGCGGCAAGTCCATTTTTCACAAGTGCCATTCACCGCTTTCATGTTACGTAGGTACAGTGTATTTTATATATTTTTTATTTATCGGCGGCCCGCCTCCCGCGGCCCTCAGCCAAATTGATATTCGCCGAATGCGAATTTACGGCGTCCAATTCCTCACTGTTTTATTCATTTAGTGATTTCGTGATGGTAAACTCGCAGGTAGATGTGTTTAATTTCGAAATGAATGTTTATTGCTGCGTTCCGTTTGTTCCGATGATGTACTCAGGTGCGTTGTCCGAGCTGTGTACAGTTGTTATACTCGCAGTTACATTGAATTTTTGTTTACGGCCCCGCACATCATTGCGGTGTTGTATGGAAATGTATTTGCGTTTAAATTGTTTCCTCCATTTGTTTTAGATTTTACTTTTACGATTACCTGTCGTGTGTTTATTGCAGATTAAAATCGTTAAGATATATAGGTAGAGAAGAATACATGTTAAAATGGCTTTTGTAATCGAGATAATCGTGGCATAAAAACTGAACAAATTTTAAATGGAAACATACAAGAGGCTTATAAGTACATCGTTATTTAGTAAAGGTAGAGAAAATCTAAAATGTAAATTAACGGAACTACAACAATCCTTTAGAATTTGTGGTAAGAATTTATGTACACGTTAGCATTTAAGAAGAAACATTTTGTGAGGTTTTACGTCTGAGTGTTAACTGAGGGTTCCTTGCAATGTTTGCCTTAATTATTACAGTTATACCTATTTAAACCTATTGGGAGCAGTGATAGCCTAATGGTTGAAACTCAGCCTCTCAATCGAGGATCCGGGGTTCGAATCCCAGGCACGCACCACT
>DWNE01003103.1:0-17355 GCA_018249875.1 Cecropterus toxeus | reverse complement strand
TTCGTCTTTGTGTGTCCATGGCACCCACGACACAGGAGAAAATCCTAGTATGGGGCTATGAGTGTAGAAAGCGTGTTCTTCTTATTGTAGTTCTTTTTATTATATAGGAAAATATAATATTGTCTACCATGGCACATTTGATGTCTTTATACATACAGATGAACTTCAGGGGTAAAGATCATGCAGCCCACCTAATATTATTATTACACTGTTCCTGTAATCACTGTTCCTGGACATTTGTAGTCTATTCCATATAGAACTTAGGACATCCTGAGGATAAAAAGATCGCCTAATATTTAAGTCATCTGAGCAAACACCTTACTTGATTTAACGCTAGACATGGGTATGACTCCAGTACTTTTGGAGTACTGCAATATCAATTTCTGTCTTATAACAGAGTTAAACATGTGTGCTAAAGTAGACACATATATTTCAAGCTTCTCCTCAAGTTCAACCCCAGTTACCATAAGTCTTACAGGACACAGGATATGGACACCTGTGATGAACCTCAGTTAAGTCTAAATTTATCTAGGGTTGATTACAGAGTTCCATAGGCGGCAGCGACCACTTAATATCAAGTCAATTAGTATAAAAAAGGCACTCATTAGGACTACCCATAAAAGTGAAAAATTAAAAAAGAAACACGCACGGAGTTATATCTCTGTACATATACACAATATACATGAAGTATTTATAGAAAACGTTCGGTGACATTAGGCGAGTTCCATGATTTTTGTTCACCCAAAAAGTGTCCAACTAACTAATTAAGTTTTCACTTCAATAATCTTGCTTCTATGCTAAAAAAAACTCAACAATCAAATAATCAAACCACATCTTCCAGCATAATCAACGGGTTCGCGTTGCCGCTGAAGAGCGAGCACAAGCAGTTTCTGGTGAAGGTGCTGCTACCGCTGCACAAGGTGAAGTGTCTGTCGCTGTACCACGCTCAGCTGGCGTACTGCGTGGTGCAGTTTCTGGAGAAGGATGCCACGCTCACGGAGCCGGTGGTACGCGGCCTGCTCAAGTTCTGGCCGAAGACCTGCTCGCAGAAGGAGGTATGTTGGTACCATTTTTCTCCTAATCTATACTTCTGTACTAGGTACTATATATAATATTATAAAGCAGTAGAGTTTGTTTGGTTGAACGCGCTAATCTCAGGAACTACTGGTTGAATTGAAAAGAAATTTTTATGTTGAATAGTAAATTTATTGTGAAAAGTTTTAGGTCATGTAACGTCACACAATGTTTGGTTGTTTTTTAATAGATTGTTCTCTAATAAACGCGGGTGAAATTGCGTGACATAGTTAGTAGTAAATATGCGGAAAAAAATGTCAACGACCAAGTATTGGTCGTGAAAACATGAAACAAGAAAAATAAATATCAATTGTCAAACAAAGAGATAAGGGAACTGAACAGTTTTGTCTTTGATTAATTATGTGTACGAGTGGTTTGTCTAGTAGTGGAAATTCGATCGTAAATATAAACTTCCAATTTTTTTTTCACACTTGTTAATGACAAGAGGATTTGTCAATAATAAACAAACAAAAAAAAAATCGGTTGGCAAACAAAAGACAATGTTTTTGTTTTTTGTCTAATGGCGTCTTTCCAAGTTCGTAAATCTGGTAATTCGTGCACGGATGGCAGCACTAAGGCTCTTTTAACGGTTGGTGTCAGTCTGTCAATTTTGAGATTCTTAGTCATTTTGTCAGGTGAGAGATCCCAATTAATGTTACTCACGACATACCGTTACGGATTCTTCTGTGCTATTACAAACGATGCTCTTTTGACGGTGCGTTGGTGTGGGATGGTCCGCGTCAATCCGTATTAACATGGATCATAGGTAGCCTGTAGTTCTTAAGGGTGGTTAGAGGACGTTCTGGTTCTATTCGATTTCTAACATCAACACTACAATGACTTATAGCAGCAGTATAGCATTACTACATTTTGATACATTGGCATATAATTGCTTAATATTAAAGAATTGGAAGACTTGCATGGAGTTCGTTTAATAATGTTATTAATTGACAATTAATGTTAACATAATATCTTTAATGAATAGATTGGGTTGATTACGGCGTCATAACATCAGGAATTAATACGGTACTACGACTCTAATCTTCCTGATACGTCTATATTATTTGACTAGTAATTTTGCGTATTGCAGCGGATTCGGCGAGAGTACATGATTGAATTTCCTAATATGAATAAAGTTTACTAAGTCACTTTAATGGGTGTAATTATAATTCTGGTTCAAGACGAAAAAAACACCATCTTAAAACAGTGTAACACTGTGTTCTGATTTAAATACCACGATGAGGGTCATACATTAATATATTTCTTTAGAAAATGAGACACATTTATGTTATGATTACATTTTATCTTTTCAGGTGATGTTTTTGGGCGAGATTGAGGAAATATTAGACGTGATCGAGCCGGCGCAGTTTGCGAAAATACAGGAGCCGCTCTTCAAACAAATCGCCAAATGCGTATCCAGTCCACACTTTCAGGTAAGTTTGTTGATACTATTATTCTAATTTGGCCAATAAATTTGCTTCATGTCAGTAAGTCATAGAACTACTTTATCCAAATGTAATATGAATATTAATTTTTTATTTCAATAATTTTAACACTTATGGTTATTTCATCTTATCATCATATATTATGTCATTTCAACATCAACTTTTCAACAATTTTCATTTTAAACACATAACTATGTGAAACTGTGCTATCTTATTTCCTACTTTTTATAACACCACCATTCATTACTTTTATAATGCTAGGTGTTCATAATTTATTATCTATTGTTTTCTCTCATCTTACGTTATGACGCAATTAGCATAAACACGATAGTTTTTTTCACACTAACATTTTCGCTTTTGACTAGCTGCATTGGAATATAATATAATATAATTCAGCTTGATACTAGACTTTTCTTACAAACTAAGGGGTGATCAAGGGACTCTTTTTCCAGCTCAGTATGGAGTAGCAGAAATGAGATTAGTGGAAAAGTTGATTGTCGATTATTTTAAAAACATCCAATGGTTCTCAAGTTGATAAATCATAATAATAATAAGGTTCCAACTGATAATGCGTTTCGAAACGTGAAATAGCTCTAACAAACTGCTATTTCCCAGTACCACAGGATGATGAGTATGTAGTTTGTACATACTAATAATCATCATTATCAATCCACAATTTCCACCCTGTTGGGCGCTAGTTTTCTCTTAGAAAGGCTTATGCGACGACAATATATCTAGATTACCCGAGTTGCTTAATAGGCAAGTGATGACGAATTTCGGATAAGTATATAACTTCAAAAAAAGCAATTTATGCGAGGTTTTTGAAAGTCTGATCTAAAAAATGAAACGGCGATATTCATGTGAATAATTTATTGTGTCAAATAATTTGCATTGCCTTGCACTACATTGTAATTATAATGTAATGTTATTTTTAACATGACATATCTTACAGGTGGCCGAACGAGCGCTCTATTTCTGGAACAACGAATATATACTGTCGCTGATGGAGGAGAATAATCAGGTGATCATGCCGATAATGTTCCCGGCGCTCTACCGCATGAGCAAGGAACACTGGAACCACACCATCGTGACGCTCGTCTACAACGTGCTGAAGACGTTCATGGAGATGAACTCGAAACTGTTCGACGAGCTCACCGCTAGTTATAAGGCGGAAAGGCAGAAGTGAGTATGGGTTTGATTAGTTATGCCTTTGGTATTTGTTTCTTGTATTTTTTTTGGGTTATCAATGGTCATACGTTTATAATAAAGTGATGGATTTAAATTTCATAATGAGAACTCATTTAAAAATTTCATAATACATATGATTTTAATACATTTGAGAACGAGAGTTTATGACTCTGATTGTGACGGAATTTTAAGACTCAAGGAATAATAATAATTGAACGAATATTATTCTATTACATTGGGCTGTAAAAAATATTAATAAGGAATAAAAAATTAAAAAGGCATTGCACAAGTTTATGTACCAGTTTGATCGTGCGCACATCTTCGAAAAGGTGCGCCAACATTTATTAAAATTAATAATATTTTAATGTGATATTTTCTTCAAAAACGGTTGATCATGGTTCTTCACCCTAAGATTACCTTGAGATAATTTATCGAAATAATCTCGTGTGAATTTTACTATTGGGATTGCTTTTCGTTTCATCTCTATAACACTGAAGGCGTGAATAACATGTTTACTCGGACTTGTAGAATGAATGAAAGAAAGAGACCTTCCGGCTCCCACATGCTAAGGTTACGTCGGTATACGGGCGGTGAGCAACGATTTTCGGGCATTGAGGGGGTACTCCCTCTATTCTGGAAATTCTTAACGAGGTTGAATTCCCTTCGGATTCTTAACATTAATACGTAATACTAGAATAAAAACATTGTAATATAACGTACAAGCGTAAAATATATTTACCAGTCCCACTGTTTACTGGTTGGTTGACTACAGCGTCGCTATAACACATGCGTTGTCTGTTTCCAGAGAGAAGAAGCGCGAGAAGGAACGCGACGAGCTGTGGAAGCGGCTTGGCGAGATGGAGATCAGCCACAAGCGGCAGCAGCCCGCCAAGTGATGCCGCACACTTCCCTCCAAGTGCTAGATAATGCGATCCATTTTATTTTCACTTATGTATTCATTTTCTATTCGATTACATTTTTGTTAATGATGTTATTAATTTTTTATACCTCTAATGATTTGCTCGTTCGGGCCCATCCGCCCGGCGGCGTCCGCCCCGGGCGATGTGCAGTGCAACATTTAGACACTCGTCAACGGTAACTCGAACTATGACGAGTATGTAAACGTCGCGCGTTATACAAAAGCATAATCCTTTTGATTTGCATTAAAAAAGCTACACCCCGCGGAGATCGATCGAGCATCGTGGCGAATACAGAATGTACCAGAGTTGGTTATTTACATATATTTGCAAGTATTCGTTTGTGCTCGACGAGTATCTAAATGTTCCATTACGAGCGACGTCGACGCGACGTGAGGAGGGGAGGGATGACGGCCTCGCTGTATGCTGTCTCCGTAGATTCGGTTCGCTCGCGGGCTCCCGGCGGGTCGTAGCGACTCGACCGCTTATCTCTTATATTTTAATTATAGTGCTCTCGATATGTCCGGTTCCCGAATGCACTATCATTATTGTAATAGTATTTTATATATGTTTACATAGGTCACTAGATTACTTTAGGATTTTTTAATATTGTTAAATTGTTTAAATAAGTTAAAAGTTGTACGTATTATTGATGCATGATCGATTGTATTGCATTTTGGATCACCAATTACTGTAACATTGGGGCACCCAGCTTTCGGCTGAATATGATTGTACAAAAAAAAAAATAGGGAAATGGATGAGTAATTTGTTTAGTGCACGTGTCCCGACGCGAAGGCCGCTTCCCGCCGCTCGCGCCGGGACCCGTTAGTAGATTGTTCTATGAAATTTTCATTTATAAACTAGATGCTGGAATCAAAAATGTAATTTCGTCGTACTATCATTTTGTATAGGTACATAGTGTAAATAGGCATTTATTTATTATAAATTTATAGCAGTGTGATTTTTATACATAGCTGCGGGAGTGGGACGCGATGTACGGTTCAATCGATCGGAGCGAACCGGAGACTTCATGTATCATGCATACAGCTCGGTAAACTAAAACATTAATTTGATCATATTGGAGTAGAACAATGCTAAAAGTAGATATAATAATTTGTAAGGGAATAGTCATTAATTTGTATGATATTGCTGTAGCTATTAATTTTTCCAAGATCACTCGCGGCCGCCCGGCCAGCCGCCGCGTATGTATGTATGTACACTATGGAGATGTTTGTTATGTAAAATGTATTAACATTGCAAAAATTATATATGATCTTATATATAAATTACTATTATAGTACACAGTATGAAAATAAAAAAGTTAATTCACATGAAATTTAATTCTTTGAGTGTGTGTGTGGAGGTCCCGGGTGTCAGCGTACCGGCCTCGTCCCTCCGGCTTTCCGAAGCTAACGTTTCCCAGCATTGCTCGTAGCGCAACCAATACAATAGAAAATACACATACAATTTTAACATTATTCAAGTTTTTCATTTAGTTTCAAGGCCTTGATTTTTTTTTTATATTTCCAAGAGATGACATTTTGTTATCGAGAACTGCAAAGTCGATGTTCTGTTACTTAAACACAAATATATAAATTAACAATCTTTAGAATCATTGAAATTATATTGAAGCAAAAATTACAACCAATAAATTACTTGCAAAGAAACATACATGTAAATATTTATAAAATCGATTTTCAAATACTACTTTTTTAGTTGTTTCCGATAACATAGACCTAATCAAGGTCGATAATAATGTTACGGTACAATGAACTTATAGTGGTGGCTCACCTGGCAGGATCAATACCGCGATAGCACAAGTTCAAGTCGCATTACCATGACTACCGCCAACCAACACAGACACGACCGAGTACACCACACTACCAGTTCTCTCTAGACCTTTCAATAGAAGTAGAGCTTTACGTAACCATGGTCAGTCTATTTGTACACTTGTAAGCCTATTGTTCAAGCATAAGTGTATACTTTGTACTTCATTAAAATGAGTCTTAGAAGAAGGGCATATGCCCCGCCGGTACCTAAAATGCCACCCGGATTAATAGAACTAATGGACGGACTTGCGAGAGATGTCCTAAAAAATAATCCAGCCAATATCTTCGAATTTTGTGCGCACCATATGCAAACTTTGCTTAAAATAAGGGATGGACAAAATGGTAAGCATTCATCAACCTTCTTTTCACGATTAAACTAAACAAAAACAAATTTAATATAACACAGATACTAATAAAAAGTATTTTTTTAAAGAACGATGTCTACACTTCTATAAGCGTTTACACAATACCCTAAAAGTTGAATCTAATTGATTACTCTTACGTATTTTAGCACCAAAACCACTTCTAACTTTGGAACAAAAAATAGCGATAGCACAACAGAAAATAAATCAAAGGGCCGAACGAAGACGACAAGAATATGATGAAAAATTACAATTAATATCAGCTGAAAGCGTCAACAAGCAACATGTACCGCCATGTACTTTGGGCGCTTCAGAAATTGCTGAGATAAAGGAAATAGACAATGAATCTATCGAGATTAAAACAGAAGAAAGGGAAGACGAAATTAATATCATAAAACAGAGTGAAATAGAAAAATCAACAATTGATAATTGTATTAATCTAGAAACCAATAATGAAGAAAGTGTGTTGCGAAAATCTGTGGACGACGACGTAAAAGATAATAAAGAAGTATCTGATATTGATACTTTGGATGATATTGATTCAGATACAAATAAAATAATACTTTTGGTAAAAGAAGGAGATGAATTCGAGAATAATGAAAGTAACAATACTCCTGATGGCCTTGAAAATAATCATTTAGAAGAAAATCATGTAATTGTATTAAATGAAATTCCGTCTGTTGTTATTGACTTGAATGCCGAAAATAAGGACAAAAATGGTATAAATATTACTCTGGACTCAACTCAAAATGAACTTGACATACGACTAGACGATATTGATAAAGATGAGACAATAACTACTACAGAACAGACAGACAACGGTCTTGAATTACAAAATGAAGTTACAGAAAGTGGTAGTGAAATTAATGTGCAAGCTGGAAGTGAGGAAAATATAGTAAAAGACGTAATCGATGAAAACATAGTTCAAGACGTCATTGATGAATTTTCAATTGATAATCATTTAAAAGATGAAATAATTTCATCCCCAATTGATTCTATTTCAGAGGATAATAAAAAAGCTAACGATGACATACACACAGAGCAAAATGAAAACGAAAAAATACCGACAATGAATAATAATACGTCTAACCAAAACGATAATAAGGAAATTTTAATTACCGAGTTTAAAAAAGGTTCGCTGGAAAACCTGACGGAAGATTCAAGTAAACCTGAAAGGAAACAAGAGGATGAAAAAATTCTTGCCGTAATTTTAAGCATCAAGAGTCCTGAGCCAGATATTGTTGAAACTAAGGAACCCGAAGATTCTATAAAGAATAATGGATCTAATGAGAAAAGAGAAGAAATGTTGGGTAATTATGACATATCTTTGTTAAGTGTTTTAATTATACATACTAACTGAATATTTTATAGAAATGTTTTATATTTTTTGCGTAGATTTTGAAAGCACTCCCGAATCATCAGATGACAAAAATCGTAACATGAACAGTTCAATGGATTTAGAAACAGCGGCCATAACTATACAAAAAGTGTTTCGCTCATTCCTTTTTAAAACCAAAACCGCTAGTTACGATGATCCTACAACCGTTGACATGAATTTATTAAATGAAGATAAGGAAAAGGTAAGAATTGGTGTGATGCTAATATGAAAAAAAAAATATCGAAAATGTAATGTCTGTCTGTGGTTTAACAGTAAATGTCATGTTTTCGTCTCATATGTTGCGTTGAAACAAAAAACTGAAAATTTTTATTTATAATATTATTGATCCTTTGAAACTGCTTCCAAATAATGTTTTAGGAAGAAAGCAATGGATTAAACATTAAAGACAGGAGGCATCTGGGAATTAGTCGGATGGATACAGTATTACAAACAGTAAATGAAGAAAAATCTCTGTCTCTTTCTACTGATGATTCTTCAACCTTATCCAGCGCTGCTACAATTATACAGGCTCATGTTAGAGGTTTCCTAGTCAGAAACAAGTTCCATTCAAACAAAACTACTTCAACTAATTCTTTGATAGATTCCGATGCACCATCGATACCTTCTTTGGAGGCTGATAGTGATTATCGCAAGAGTAAAACAGTGTTGAATATCCATATTGTTCCCGAGGGGGGTCATTTCGTTAGTAGGGATGAAAGTATTTTGACGTCAATGGATTTATCCTTAGATAGTAGCCCTCCATCCTCAGTTAACCTGCATCCCTTAGGTTACGACAAAAGTGAGAGAAGGAAGCTAAAAAGAGAAGACGCCATACAATCTGTTTCGCCTCCGAGCAATAACAGTGGAAAGTTAAGTGACGATGTAGATTCCGAAAGGGATGTAGTAACAGTTAATCACACCGCTAAGCCTGAACAAACATCGTTGGAAGACAAAAATGCTGTAAATGATTCTTCAGACGTATTGAAGAACGGAAAAGATGTTGTTACTAAAAAAGATGATTCTGCCATTGAAAACCCCATATCGGATGCAGCAGATGAGATGGATGTTATAACACCCTTCGTTCCAATAGAAGAAAAGATTTCTCGTGAGTCTGACAATTCATCAAAACTGTTACATTCTGGGGAATTTCACGATATAGTTGTTCCTACAAATGTAACGCGGTCAGATACTTCTGTCGTCCGTGGTGAGTGAAGACATCTTATTTATCAGGTGATAAACCCTTCCATTCTATTGAGGCCAACGCATGTCCGCTTGTATTGAGTACGTATTCTAGTATTTAGTGGTCAGATATTTTAGAATAATGTATCATTTGAACGGTATTTCACGTAGCTTGTGATTGAGAACTTATTTTAATGTAAAGCAGTTGGTGTAGTATAAATATCCAATTAGAATAGTCTAATATACAGTATTTTTGAGTTATATTAGAATATTACAGTATTAGCTAGTTCAAAAATTCTTATATTGTATATTCTTAATTATTATTGGGCAAAGTTAACTGTTTCATTTATATTTTTCCAGAATTCCAGAACGTGTTGGTGTATTTTATTCTTTGGAATAACTGACCAGAAGGACTTTTCAATCCAGTAAGGCGTTTATGTCTACGAACTTATTTGTAATGTCAATTTAGTAAATAGTTTTTGGTAAGAAATAATTTAAAATATAAGGAAAGTTCAAATTGTTATACCTAAATCATTTTGTAAAATTGTATTCGCACCTAAAGTCTAAACACGAAATAGGATTTATTATAATTTATTAATAATATTAAATGCAACCTTTTACGAGAATTGATTTATGTTTATATGTTATGTTTACTTATCCACGTGACTTTCTCTGCGTGCATACACGTGCATGGTTATTTAATATTTATGCGAGAATGTTAAAATCAATCCCGTATCGTAGTTAACAATAATTATTCTTTAAAAATAACCAAACCATTTCACAAAAAGTGTTTGATTTGTTTAGTGTAAGTTTTACTACGCCTTTACCCAGGGGTTAATATGCGTTCTTAATACTAAGACTTCACTGTTTGTCTGTGTATCACAGAGGTTTATACAAGGTATGAGATGGACACCTGAACTTTTTATGTACCACTTTGGCCTCGATAAAAATGGTAAAATTAAGAAATAAATTGAAAAAAAATAAGAAACTACATTTGTTTATGTTCGTACATTTGTGTATGGAAGCAGCAAATTAATATGCCGTCTGGGACGAATCGAATACCACCTTTATACATTTGTAATCAATCCCACATACTTTAACAGTTTACAAGAATACTATAACTACCACGAAGTCGATCCGCCTGAAATGCTTAGCTGTTCTTAAATGCCAATTTTGAACGCCTCGCATTACGATTTCTGTCTTGTTATGAGAGTCTGCCAAGATTTACAGTACGCGCTTCTGACACTTCTAGAAAATAATTCCTAATTGATCATGTTTCCTAATCTTGAGACCTTTTCGAACAGTATTGATGTGTCTTGGCTGGACAAGAATCGATTTTTATATTATCGATTTAATCAAACAATCGATTTTACAAAAAAAAATGATTCTAAAAAATAGATATTCCATAGTTTTTAATTATTAAATCGGACCTCAAATACTTTTTGTTCATCTAGTTGACATTTTTTATGCAAAACACCACTAGATGGCGTTGAAAGTAATTCTATTATAGAGCTGCTGTTAATATATCACAAAGTACGTGAAACTACGAAATGAATAATCTTTTTAATAGTAATAAGTAACTCAAAGCTACGGCAAATAATCGAAAGTATAAAAAATAATCGGTTAATTTTAAATCGATTATGTATGGTTAACAAATCGATTTTTCTAAAAAAATAGTCGATTATTTTTCACATCCCTAATTGAACTGTAGAGACTGGTGCGGACGCGGGCGACGGGTCTTTACACCCGCGGCGCGAACGGTACCTGGCAAATCAGTATACTTTATTCCTAATCTATTTTTTTGGGAAATAGCAATAAATTCATTTAGATAGTCAATCTTTACGCTCATCTTTTGATCAAAGATGGCCATAAAGATCATTGAAGTTAAGCTTAAAGGCGCCAAGCCCAAGCCGTATAAAACATTCTAAATAATTTTAAAAAATCAATTGACATTAGTAGCTGTCAATTATGTCATGTCATGTTTCGGCGTAGATACCTAAGTTTTTTATTTAATATTGTTTGTTTTACCTTGCCACTTAAGCGAATTGACTGAAAATTAAATATACCTTGCAATCTTCAAAAAATGCCTCTACCGCCTGCTTTAGCTGCTCGCTTGGCTAAAAGAGGTATACTTAAAGCAAGTCCGGTCATAGAACAACCAATTCCGGAACAGCAAGCCCCGATTCAATCAAATGAAGAAATTATAGCTGAGGATTACGATTGTAAACCTGAAGATCCTAGAGCTAAGAATAAGGAACACTTTTGGGAGGGAATAGAGGGAGTGAACGTTGATCCTATAAAAGGTCACAAAGGCTGCCCAAACAAAAGCAACATTTATCACGAATGTTCCAAATTTTGCGTTAAAACATGGAAACAAGGCAAATTAGTTCCGAATGAAACGTACTTGCAACACAAATGTAAAGCCTTAGAGTTGTGGCCTTTACCACCTGGGTGGGAAGAAGTTTATGACGAAGGTACTGGACAACATTATTTTTGGAATGTTCATAATAACTTAGTGTCGTGGCTCCCGCCGGCCCATCCTCACGCCACTCCCAGCGAGAGCGCCGCTCATTTACGCGAAGAGAGATTACTGAAGGAAGGTGATGAGAGTGATGACAGCAGTGAAGCATCAGACCAAGAAGTACCGCAACAACAACATAAGGAAAAGCGTCCAAGTCGTAAAGAGAAGGATAAGGAAATGACCCACCATAGAGATAAGAAACGCCATAGAGTTAAGGACAATGATCTTGATCCTATGGACCCCTCTGCTTACTCTGAGGTGCCAAGAGGTAATTGGTCAGCAGGGTTGGACACCCATACAAAAACTGGTGTGGACAGCACCGTCTCTGGCACATTGTACCAAATGAGACCATATCCTGCTCCTGGTGCTATACTTGCTGCGAATGCCAGGCGTTCCCATAGTCCCTCACCTTGATGAATAAACCATTAAACATTTACATAATGTTTTATTTTTACTTACATACTCTCTTTTCCCCTTTTTGTCATCTTTTATTTAATTTACTGCATAAGCCGCTGCCAAAGCTGCTGCAAAGTATTGTAAATGTTTATGCTTTATATTTTTTTATTTTAGGGGTGAAATAAAATGAAAAGGTACAAAAAGGAAGTATGAAATATGAATTATTTTTATTTCTGTTTTGTACCATTTGTCTTGTTTTCCAAAAACAAAAATTATTTGTTTTTTGCCTATACATTGCAACACGCTCTACATTTCTTTTTTCGTTTTCAGCCATCAGCCATATTTAATTATTTTTAGGCGGGGCAAAAACTTAAAAATGCCACCCCTGCCCACTTGAATTTATTATTAATCATTTCAGCCATCAGATGTCCACTAATTGGTGGTCATTAAAAACGTATGTGTCTAGAGTTCCACCTCCTACTGACTAGGCGCTCTAATGGTCTAAATTAAGTCAATGATGAGTTGTGCATTCGTTTGGAAGGTTCGAAATTGCTGCCTGGGGCATAGGCCTTGGTTTTCCCCCCCAGATTCGAGGCTGTCGGCCATACCTTGCAATTTACTTGCAAATTATGGGCGAAAACAAACTATGATTTAAGGAAACATTATAAACTTGTACTATAATCAGATTATATTGTCTTCCATGTTACGTTTCTGCATTAAAAATGCTTGAAAATGATGCAGTTTTTTTATATGTATCTAGACAATTTATTTTAGATAAAGAAGCTTTATTGCAGAAAATGGATATAATATTAAATAAGGTAAGGGTAAATAAAATAATCTGAAGCAGGGTTATGTTAATATATTCAATTCTAAATCTAAATGAAGTTGTATAATTGTCTATAAAGTATATTCATCTTAAATGCATTTGTATGTCGACAATAAAATGCTTATGTATTTACATAATATAAATGTAGTAATAGTATTGGCACCTTGCGTTTAATTGGGAAGACCAAATTTATTTTGTGACAAAATCAGTAAAAATACAATAATATGTAAACTCCCTTATAAGGCATACATGTGTTATTTAATTCTTTAAGTGTATTTCTGGACACCTAAATGGAGCCTCCTTGCATTTCTATGTTTAAGGGACCCATAATAAGGAGTTAGTAACAAGCTTTACTTCAGTTTCGAAGCGGATATTCTAGCCATCATTATGTTGTCAATGTTCTAAATATGAATAGACGAATTTAAAACATTATATAAGCAAAGTTAGTTCTGGTTCAATGTAATACCAAGCTTTATATATAAACTAGATTATAAATTCAATGCCAATATGATTTGCACAAATGCTTTGTTCTAGAGATGTAGAGTTGTTTGTTTTTCAAAGCACTGAATCTGAAACTGTTTTTCTTTTAATATTCCTTTTTCAAATTAAGTTTAATGGCAGTACAATATCATGCTTCAAAACGGCATATGTTTCATCACACTAACTTTAAAATTATAGTCCTCTATACAGAAATATGCAGAGTGGCTCAATCAAGGGATCCGGAAGAATAGTTCCTTATTTTCCATTCATTGGCTTGTTAGCCGTGACATGTTTAAGTAAATCTTCAGCAGTTATTATTCCCACGGGTTTTTGAGCGTGTGAGGATGTGTCTGTAACAAAACAAGTTCAATTGATAATGACGGGGACGTCTTACCCTCCGGTCTCATATGCTACGGCTAAGTTGAAATAAGGGAGTTTGGGTAGGGATGTTGGGGCCTCGAGGGGTACCGTCTTTACCCGGGCAATTCTCTAGGAGATCGAATACCTCCCGGATCCTTAACTTATACATAGTAATACAATGTTAATGAAAACATTGTAATATAATGTAAAAGAATGGAAAAGATATTTACCATCCCCACTGTTTATAGGGTGGATTGGACTTCGTACATCGTTACCTGACGAGCCGACGTCCTCCAGGTGGTCGGCGGTTAAACCATGTTCAATTAACTTCATGACAAAATTTATTTCAAAATATATATTTTTTAAATTGTATGTGTTACCTGTTTTAACAACAACGACGTATGGTGCGATGTCTAGCAATCTAGACACTACTCCTAACGTTGGGTTGTTTATGAGATCCACTTTGTAATACTTTTTCACTAAGAATTTCTCAAGATCCTCGTTAAGTGAACCTGATAAATTTATAAGACGCCGACGTGCGTTGTCGGCGGTGAATATTCCACAAACGGACCTGAAATTAAATTAATATAATGAAATCAATACTTACAAATAGATAAATGGGGGCCTATATTTCAAACAGGGGAACAAAGTAATAAGTTTTTTGCCAGGCGGTAGAACCAGTGCAGTTCGACCTGGGGGTACCACCGCCACACCTATTTCTAGCGTAAAGCAGTTTCTTTCGATGATAGTGTTGTAGCTGACTCGTTTATATATGAAGCGACCATTAGCTCCCGAGAGTATCAACGCATCTGTGACAGACTTCAGATAGAACCTTTGTTCTGTATGAAGTTACAGATGTCCATGGACAATTACAATCTGAAAAATTATGGGATGCTGATGTGATCGGCTTGAGACCCTTGTTCTTTATAAAGTTAGTTACAGTCTATGGACGGCAGTGACCACTTACCAGTTGATAAATAAGTATCTTTTTGTATGTCTGTTTTACAAGGTAGGGGCCATCCATTAATCACGTGATGTTATTTTTTAATCCCCTCCCCCCCTTGGTTGGTCTCGCCCTTGGTGATACATGATGTTTAAGACTCCCCCCATATGTAACGTGTATTTTTTAGTACAAAGAATCCTGTTTTTTTTTTAATATTTGCAAAATACAGGTATAAGTTTCATCTAATTACCCGACTGCGTCAAGAGGTTAATGTTTTTTGAGCGTATGTATGTATGTTTGTTTGTATGTATGTCCATTTCTTTGGCCTACAGCCCAAACGGCTGGATGGATTGTGACGTATGACATATCATTACAATCGTCTCAGTTTGTAGAATGATAGGCTATATAATTTTAAAACAATTCAAAAAGAAAGTAACAGGCTATCTATTTTTTCTCCAAAATTTTCACACAAAAATCCAACTGATTGAGGATATACATATAAACATATTATGTTCAACTGGAACATTGGACTGTTGGAACTTTGCTGATATGTGCCCTAATTCTTAGAACCTATGTATAAGTATTACATTGTATTGTATGTTTCCCTAATAATAAAATAAAACAATTCTAATAATTCACATAAACCAAGAACCGTCTCATACGTACGTTTGAATCCATCAAATCTTTTTGTAATCAGCCAACTCATGACTATCAATATTTTCTACTAATGTCACAACCAAATATATTAGTACTATTATGCATAGAAACAAGAAAATCATCACATTCAAACATTTAGTTTTATTACAGACTAGAATTAGTTGGATAATGTGTTTAAACTTAATGTTTACGGCATTTTTAAAAATTACATTTTTCCATTTTGGTTGACAATTTCAAGCTTATCAATGTGACAAGACAAACATATTTTCTAGCATAGCGTAAACAATCCGAGGGTATAGTTTTTATATTTTATATCTATGATGGCAAAAATGTTTTTAGCGACCATTTATATTACATATAGCAATAATAAAAAAAGATTTCTACACTCATAGCTTAATAATAGGATTTTCTGTCGTGTCGTGGGTACTATGAACACACACAAAGACATACGCAACTACCCAGACCCAGAACAGAAGTCTAAATTCGTGATATATACGGTACAGTTAGTCGGAGCGGGGATCATACCTTGCGAGCACTGTGTGTCAACATAAAATTAACACTTACCAATAGAATGGACTAAAAATACATTAAAAAGCTTTCATTAGTCTTTTAAAATAAAATATTAAACTCAGAAATAAAGTATCTACTGTGTATTCCACTTTGATGGAATACACCAGAAATATACTAGCGGACCTAACAGACATTGTTACGTCAGACAGTTACGGGACACACATTACTATTTCATGACACATTAGAAAGTATTCCTCGGATACACCTGAAGTCATACAAAAAATATTATTAGAATCAGTCCAGCCGTTTAGGGGAGTTCAGTGATATACACACGTACAGAAAGATATTACTTTATTTCACATACTAACCCTTTATCATCAACAACAGCTACGAGATCGGCGTTGCCGCGTTGCAAAGTCGCCAGGGCGTCGTTCGGCGTCGCCGTGAGGTCCACTGTACTTATTGGAGTAACCACCTGTTCTGTCACCGTCGAGTTCCACCACCTTTAAATTGAATAGTAAGTGAAAAAAAATCTTAAGATACATACTTAACGCTTAATATTTCAAAAACAAGTGGCGAAATAAAAAAAATACAAAATCAGTGATCTCAATGTGATTTTGAAATTGGTTTCAAAAACTCAAATGTGTTTTAAAAATTTATGGAAAATGTTAATTTTCTCTGTATGAGAATGTAAAATTGTCGTCTTATAAAAAATTTAACACTTGGTATTTTTATCGAAAGTATTAATTTTAATGACATCTCAAAATAGCTTGATATATTTTTTTTAATAATTTTGATTTTTCGTAAAAAAACTAAAGTATTACATTATTGCTGTTATTTATTCGATAAGTATAAAATGCCATTTAAAACATCTTGTAAAAAAACCAAGTCTCCCAACTCTGTTGTTCTACCATAAAAAGTTGTGAGATCCATGTAATACCAAGTCGGTTAATTTGTTTAGTCCCTAATTAAGGGACCTTCTGTTTTAAGTTACTACGTGAGTTATTATCATATCAACATTAAAAGTAGTTTCCATTTAAATAAATAGATCGACTTGGCCATTGCACAGTGGCGTAGCGTGGGCTTACGGCGCCCGGGGTGGAAGTAGAACTCGCCACACATTATACAAATTTTGAAAAAAAAAAACGTCAATATCTATCTTGAAGATCAAAAAAAAAAACGACAGTGTCTAACTTAAAGACAAAAAAAAACTACAATATCTAACTTGATGACAAAACAAGGTTGCCAAATCTGTTTTTGCCGCCCCCCAAATCTGTTTTTGGCGCCCCT
>DWNE01003102.1:0-17358 GCA_018249875.1 Cecropterus toxeus | reverse complement strand
ACTATATACAAATATAAAGTATTTACAATAAAATAACGTGAACAAAACATTGTGTCTTCTTCCGAGAGTAAAACGATATCTATTTTTTTTCCTCCTGTCAATCACTAAAATATTCTAAAAATATAAAATTCGAAAATAACTTTTTAAAGAAAAATGTATATAAAATGAGGTCGCCACAGACGTATGAGGCGACAATCATAGTCCAAATAATGAACTTACGCATCTGTAATTAAATACAAGTAGAAGGCCTGTTCTATATAGAATTCTTTCAAAATGGTACATCAATTATGGTTTGATGTACATCCGTAATACATATTCAATGTATGTAGTTGGTATGTAAAAACGCAATCAACAATTGTATTAAGAAAACGTAAGAAAACACGTACAAAGATCTGTGGTTTCCAGACGTATTCTCGCATTATTGCATTATTATCAGAACTAAAGATATAATCGTAATCCAGATGTAAGCGTAATCGGATACTGAGAAGTAGGTTAAATTGGGCTTGCAAGATTTGTCCTAAACATAAATACTTACTTATGTCTCATGTGTCCTTGGTTTGCAAATCACGGCAAGTGTACCTTTTTAATAGACGAATTATAAAAAATTGACCAAGTGCGAGTCGTACACGCGCACAAAGGGTCCGTACCTATAAAATCCTATCTATAAAAAATATTTTTATTATATGACGTTACTAAAAAAAAATATTTTTTGCAATGTTCCCTTTATCTGTGCTATAAAACGTTGCTTTGTACCAAACTTCAAGATTCTGAGTTCACGGGAAGTACCTTAGGTTTTGATTCCCTTGCGAGTTTCGAAAATTTTCGGAAATATACAGTGTAAGCGGTTGTATCTTTTGATTGCGTTGGCTTAGAAGTTTGATTTGTTCACAGTTCTAAGGGACAGTAGTTCTGAGTATTTGATATAAATTTCAGCTTCAGACGGACGGACGGACAACAAAGTGATCCCAAAAGGGTGCCGTTTTTTGACGTGATAAGGTCTTATATTTCGATGGAGCCGACTGCACGCACCAAAAAACATGACTCATGCGGCGTTACCTCGCAATGAGGCGTTCCATTTAAGGCTTGAAGTGCAAGCGAGAGCGCGAAACGAGCGACAAAGAGGCACAATCGGCCTCCGCGTTTGGCAGCGTTCGACATCTGTCTCTCTCTTACTTGAGTGAGCGATGCGCCCGCGTGGACAGCTGCTATATAATAATACATTTACATGATTTCATCCATACAAAATATATATCAAACAAATAAAATTGAATCTTTATTTTGAAATATGCACTCATTCCATCAGTATTTTCTTATGACGTTGTCACGTTCAACTATCATCAGTAAACCAACTTTACAGACAACCGTCGTTTTTTTTTGTTATTTTTAACAATATTACTAGTTAAGATAACATTTTGTTTGGAAATATGGAACAGTTAAATATAGAAAGATAATTTTGTGTGTCATTATAAATACGGATAAAATATTAATTAACAGATAATCTATCTGAAAAGCAAAGTTTTACAAAGATCATCTAAAAGTTGGCAGTCCAAGTAAATTCGAAAGTTGTTACGTACGCTCAGGAAATATCATTTCATTTTATTATTGTCCCAGTAATATTTTCCGATCAATTCTTTCTGACTTCAAACAAACTTTTCGATTGAAATGAATTTATTATGAGAATTATGACTTGTCCCGATTGTAACTGTTGTGATGTTATTTAAAAAGAAAGCAATTCTTGTTCCTGAAATAAGTTTGTACAATAACTAAGAACTTTGTTTCAATTAAATTTTCATAATTATTCATGAGCTTTTGATTAGTAATATTGTTTTAATAAATGATTTATAATTGTGGCATTGTTATCTTTCTTGCTCACATACATCAGGGAGAGGAGAAGTTAATAGGAATGCCGCGAATTCGGAATACAGTCTTAATTGAAACAGGTTATAGTCAATTTAAGTTCGCTTTGTTGGTACGCAAGACTTTAAATATTTACTACGTTTTTCGGTGAACAAAATATGTAGAGTATTATTATGAGAGCTGTTACTACGTAGGACGTATTAATTAAATAGTCGATACCAATTACCAGGGTAGTATATTGTCATAAATAGAACAGTTTTGAATGTAGAATTCTTTGTGGATCTCCTATTACCATGTGATGCCATGGCGTGATCCTAAAGCGTACTAGTGAATAAAGTGCAGGTTTGTTTGTTTTTTTTTTTTTTATTAAATTGAAGTAGCATATGAACATGCTGTCCACCAGATGGTAAGTGACGACTGTCAACTATAGACATCTTTAAGTACCATACTACAAAGTCAAGTATAAGTTTTTTTTATAAAAATGAAGTAGCAAACGAGCATGCAGTCGACCTGATGGTAAGTGGTTACCGCCGCCGATGGACTTCTGTAAGTAACATTATATAGAACTGAACATCTAATGTCAATCACAGATGCATTGCTACTCCGGCGGGCTAAGACGGTCGTTTTATTTGAAAGTGAGCCGGCAACCACACCCTTCCACTGAAACGCGAGAGCTGCTAGGAATAGATCTGGCGGTGGATAGTGTTCCTTCAAAAATAAACATTATTTTCGTATGATAACTACGAATAGAATACAAATATTCCCAATACATAATAAATATATAGACAGACTAATTCATTCCTTAATAATCGTATAAAAGGCTCTCATCTGACCGAATATTATAGTGAATTCTCGACATGATTTCAGCGCGGGCCCCCGGGAGCGAATTAGTGGGGTACGTGACAAAACTAAGGATTTTTTGTCCTCAAAATATTCGACTCCGTTTGTGGCTTCAAGTGGTTCGGCCAATGGCGAAAGCTGGAACGTAACTTACTGTCCAATTTGGCGAATTTTATCATTGCCAAATTACATTTCTACGGTAACTGTTGGAGTTTTGTTAGTAACTAGGTTCGAGGATCTTTCTTTAAACTGCTCATATACTATCTGCTATTCTTATAATAGAAGCACTTTTAAGAAATTCTTTAAATATACATAAATGTACTTATAGTGATCTTTTAAAATATGAACGTAGCTAACGCATTTTAATATGTTACTCACGATATGCGGTTTTGAATTTCTTTTTGCCGATATTTCGACTCAGTTACATGGATGGTCACGGCAAAACTACGGTGGCGGGGAGAAACCGTTGACCAAATATTAAAAAAATACCATGAAAATGTATCAATTTCGCTTAATATCAGTTTAAAATCATATATAGCTAACGCGTGCACTCCATCTGGTTTCAAGTGACCACTGCCGTGAAAATCTGTTATCAACTCTAGATACTAATCGTATCTAGAGTTGATAGTATTGTGCTTAAAGTTAAGAAAAATACATTCAATTTAAAAAACCTCCTCCGTTTTTGTCAATTGAAAATAAACGTATAGTATATAATTATTTTATAAAAAATATTAAAACAATCCATTCTACTTTTACATGATCGTACACGTTAAAATCGTCGTTAGCATAGAATTACATTCCATTAACAACAGCAATAACATTTGAGCATTATTATTTATGGCCGTTTCATATCATTATAACAATTTATTGTTACAAATGTGAACCGATTCATATTTATCGTTATTTAATTAATATCATCAGCGACTATCGTTAATTGTTTCGATTTAACGTTACGTCAACGTTTTAATAATGGATTATTAATTTTGTTTGATGCTGCTTGCTGAAGGCTTCGTTTGGATGTATTGGTCATCATTAATTTCGATGTTTATCTGTTCCATTACTTTTATTGAGATGATTTTATGATTTGGTACATGTCGAGATGTCTTCTATATTTTGTTTCCTTGGAATACATTTTTCCTTATTATTTTTAGGACAAGTAGGATTTTAAATATTTATAATTGAATCCATTGGAAGTAGTATTTATTTTCAAATAGTATTCCTCGTACTAAGTAGTTATTTACTATGAAGATATATATTTATTTCCAGCCTATTTTATAGTTATTTCTACTGGTCTGACACTCAGAGGGTTCCGGGTTCAATCTCCGGCCAGACAGACATCTGAATAATGAATTTAGATTCTGTTCTAGCACTGGGTGTTTGTGTATTCTTCTTTGTATGTTCATGATACGACACTGGATATAGCCTTAATGTAAGGCTATATTGGTAGGAAACGTTGTATAGGAATAGCAAGGAACCACCATATTTTACAAGAATAGTTTTGTATGTACATATTTTTTACAGTATTTATTTAAATTGAATTAGAAATAGACTGTTTTACCTGACTTCCCGAAGGAAACATTATCTATTCGTCATGTATATGTCAATACATAACACTATACCAAACATATCAAATATGTAATATTCGATATGTTATATCATAATAATATTACTAACATGTCTCCAATACAGTGTATTAGATGACATATTACACACTCACTGAACACTATGCCGGATGAACATCAGTCAAAGATCATTAGGGGTCTGATGCTGAAAATTATTAGGCTGCATGCACACATAAATTATTGATCGTCATAGCTGCTAATGGGAGTTATTCAACGTGAAATAGCAGTATACTATGCCTCGCGTGTGGGTTTGTCTGTTATATTGAAGGTGACTATTTGTTTCCTACTACGTAAATATTTGGCCAAGTGAGAGTAGAACAAAAAAATATATGCAAACTTTTTTTCTGCACATGTACTGACAGATTTTTTTTTAATATTTTTTGTATGTTACCAGTGTAGTTTGACTCGCGAGGTATCACACACATACCTATTTCGTGCCATAGCGTGCGTGTCGGTGGAAATGTGGTTGCTTTTCCTATAAGTTGACCATCTTATTAGCAACGCATCTGTGAGCGACTTAAGATTGAACCCTCGTTCTATATAAAGTTGCTTACAGATGTTAGTAATCACTTACCATTGTGGAATGCATGCTCGTTTACTGTTTCAATGCAATAAAAATTATCAAAAGTAATTTAAAATTAAATCAGAAGTATAACATGACAATTAGATAACATGACAACTTATTCACGTATTGACGCACGTGTAACCCTGGATGTCTCCCTACTACGGCGTGTCCCCAGCGGCTTACAGCTTGATGACGTATGTATAACATACCCACTGAGCCGTGTTGGTCATTAGAGGCATGTCAAAGATCATTAATGATGCGAGCGACACAATAGTGCTTGACAGCGTTTGTCACATTGAATCGGTATAGGAAGGAGGAATTATAATTCTAATACGTATTGATAAATAATTTCAGGTTATTATATAAAAACAAGTTATAAATTTTAATGATTTTAGTATGTGGTTCCACAATTCGGCAGGCGTTTGAAGTTAGTCAATATTAGATTTAATAACCAACTAATAAGCCACCATTTTTAAGGAAGCTATATACGCTTGACAATTACATTAGTTTCTCAAAAATGTAGAATTAACAAATAAATGTAACTGAATCATTTTCGATTAGAATATAAATAGTTATGAAACTTTTAAAATACAGTGAAACTAAATCATAAACATTTATCATTTTACTAATTTCACCCATGATAAGGAAAATATATTTATCCTACGCATTCGACCTATCAGGTAAGACTGATCTTATCCCTGGCCACTTACCTAGATGGTATGTCCGATTACTAAAATTGTAAAATCTACCTACGTACCTTTGGGACTTCGCAGAAATGCAATATAATCCTTTCATTTGCCTATCTATACTGTACGCCTTTACTATGCCATGCATAACTTTACCGATATTTTACACAAAAACGAACGAAAATACTTTTCTCTTTATTCCATTCTGTAGGCGGACCATCATTAGACCATATCGTATCAATCTAATAGAATACTGCCGAAGCGTGCGGCGGCCGTTGCATAAAACATGGATACCCTGTTTTCAATAAACTATGTATCCTCGAGGTAAGTCCATAAACTTAAGATGGCGGCCGACAAGTTGGACATAAAAACAAATAAATAGGACGGCATCGTGTCTTTTATTTTCCACCGGACGCTGGTCCGTTTGTTCCCAGCCATCAATGTTTACGTGACCTTCTTTATTAAAATTCCTTTCGTCCGATCTTATTTTTCCTTGACAACGCTCTATGGTAAACTTAATTAATTTCCACTACCCTCGCAAACGCTTTGTACGAGAGCGAATATTTTAATGTATTAAAAGTATTTTACGTAATAAAGATGTTTTCTGAAGGCATGTATATTATTGATTGTTATATTGTTTTTTTAGTTGCATCATCCGAACAAGAGGACAATTATTTTGGCGGAACTTTTAAAAAGTTCTATCTAGTGCATCGGTGAAGTGATACGATTGATGGACATAGAAATGAAACCTTCCATCTAGTCGCGAGTGTTTCGTTAGAAAAAATAGTATCAAAATATGAATAGACGGTAATTTGGGCGGACACATAGAAGTCCTATTATAGTGGTAATGTGATGTGAAAATACTATCAAAATATTATTTAATCTATATTTCCTTTATATTATTTCCTTTATATATTTCCTTTATATTATATATTTCCTTTATATAGTTAATATTTTATTCCTTTATATTTTAAACAAGCGTGTTGAATAAACACGGATATTTTGAACAAAATACAAGTTTGAAAAATGTGGCAAGGAAGAGACTTTTAAATGAGGTAAGTCGAACTTGTCCTATAGCATCGTAACGTATGTGTTTAAGTACTTCGTGTTACTTGAATAAATAACCGTTTTTATAAATTGTGTCCTCGGAATAATTTAATGACAATAATACTCGTAATATATACATAACATTAAATCACTAGGTTATTCCCGCGGCTGTGTCCGCTTCTGTGTGTATAAATTATCTACGTGCCAAATATCAGTAAAATCCAGTAACCAGTGGTTTTTGCGTAAAAGAGTAAAAACATACATACATCCTCACAAAATTTCGCATTCATAATTTTGGTAAAATTGTTACGTAATTACAAATTATTTACCATAAACTTTGTGAACTATCTCCTACGAGTAATTTTATTTTATACAGAGAAGCTTAAACTGCAGGGCACATGCAAATTAAAAATATTCTAAAAAAACGTAAACTCTCGTTAAAAAACGTGACCGGAGTAAAGTATTTAGTGCCCCTAAAATCTTCGGGGATTGCGTTCGGGAACTTTATGGAACGATTAAAAAGAAATGAAGCACAGTTCCGTGTCCCTGAAGTCAAATTAACTTATTTATGTAATGCCCTCTTAATCGCTGCCTCATTACTTGAGAGCTGAAGTTATAAAGTTCAGTAATTATTGTGACATTGATACTAGTTAAAGTTTTAGTACTAGCGAGAAACGATAAGCGAAATCAAAATTTTAGTATTAAAATAATCTCTTTTGATTTGGAAATTTATCTCGTTTATGGTTTGGAAAATCGTGTGATTAATATGTTACAAGTTTGGTATCAAATTGAAAGTCAAGATAAAAGTCATAAATAATAGCTTAAACCAACTGAAGTTCTCAATAACTCTACTCTTTGAGGATGTCTTCTACCAGACACGTGCGAGGTGGCTGAGTGGTGTATGAGGTCTTTGATACGCTACGGAGCTAAGCGAGCACGATGTGGTATGTAAATTTATGTTTTAAGGCAACATCCCTCGGAAGTAATCAGAGAGCCAGGTATGCGCCTTTTGGTTTTTATTTAGTTGTGAAATTATAATATTATATTAAATCCTTATCTATTCTATTTATTTATATATCTCTATGGGTAATCATTTTTTATTTAATTCCTTTCTTTTTTTTATTGTCATTCCTAATTTTATTCTATTACTTTTTTCGTCTTTTTTGTGTTTTATAGTTTTTTTCTAAGTCTGTATTTATTTTCTAATCAATTAGCCTACGGCTGCAAAAATGTTGTAGCTAAATTGGTCACGATCGTAAGCCTGCATCCATAGCGCACGTTCTCTATATTAATAAACACAGTTAAGCTAGAGCTAAGTTAAGATAAGGTTTCGGAAATGCTATTGCTATTGGATGATTTAACACACATTAAAACTTACTATCTCAAAAATCTCTGGTAGGAAGGCATCCTTATTCTATCATGTCAAATTGTTATCTTTACCTGTGTGCCCCTCCCTGGGACTACGCATATAAGTTCTTCTTTCATTTTCATGAAACCGTCACAAGACAGTAAAAAACTCATTATTTTTCGATACCTTATAATTATAGTTTAGTTTTTTTTTATATATAATATGTAAGTATGTCTGCCTTACCACACCCTTCTACTTTGTAATAACAGTTATGTTGCTGTTGTTATGCACTGCTATTATAAATGCAGAAATTGAATAATGGATAGTAATTCACTATCATTATTTATAGACAATTTATAAAAATCTCTTTACTATTTTTCTTTCTTCTATTATTATTATCTTTTATTGAGGGATCTATTTAACGAAGTAGTGTTGTGTATTATTTATTATTCCGTGGCGTAGCGTGTTACAAGTTCGTGCTTTCGTGATTATGAGTTTTTTCTTTATGACCTCAACTTACCATACATGAAGATATAAATGTTTTTAAAAGATTTAGGCTACAAGAGATCCAGTACTAAATTTCCTAGTAAGTGTAGACATTGCAAAAATATGTTTTATATTTTTTTACATTAACATTTATTGGTCGTGATGTTTAGGTATTTTCAGTGGGATGGCCAGGTTAGCGCAGATTTTCACATTTAATACTATGGGCGTGAATTAGGCGTTAAATCTAGTATGAAATGTAAATACATGTGGAGAAGACATAAATTTGAGTAACAGGAAGGGATGGAGATAGGTTGTTTTGGCTAACGGAAGTAGGCCGCGGTGGGCGGTCCGTAGAACGAGTAATGTTAGTGTAAAATGCCACATATAAGTTACTGGATGTAGCGGAAAATAAAGACATAGGCAAGTAAAGAGGATATTTATGTATATTCCTTAAAATGTGTGCCAAGAGCCTATAGTGATTTAGAGGGAAGGCTTTTTAACCGACTTAAAAAAGTAGTTTCTCAATTGCATACATTTGTATGTATTACTTAATATTAGAAATACCCAATTGTGAGTGTATATACATGTACATATACGTATATATGTTAATCCAAGGATTTCTAAAAACTATAGATAGGACTGCAACCTTTTGTATGTCCTATATTTACTTAAATAAGTGCGAATCAGCATATTATTTACTAATATTTTGAAACAAGGTTATAATTTTTGTTGGGTGCTTTACACAGCTTACACCGTGATTCACTAGCTGTAACTAAACGTTGAGCTGATCAACTAATTTTTTACTTCTTATTTGTGATGTGGAAGTCAGTTTTTTATTATTTTACTCACGCAGGTTAAGTATCAATTGATCAGATAGGACCACAATATAATCACCCCCTAAAGTTTCGTGATACGCGTTCGGAAAAGTATTTTATAGGTACTGCCCACTGTCCAATGAGTTTGTTGTTTGCATAACCTCTAAAAAAAGAAATTAAAAGTTTTGTAAACTAATTAAACATTAAAGAAAAAGGTCTAGAGCGGATGGCTCTGCGGTTCTGTAGAACTGGGAATTGACAAGGTTGAGCAACATTGTAAATTGTAACTGGGAGCAAATAAAAGGTTGAGCAACTATGATACAGTCGGTAATTGGTGATCGGTAATAGCCAACTTATAGCACCATTCGCGTAGCACCATCCCCCAAAGCACATATTCGTGCTTTGGGCGATAGACTTAGCCCTTGGTCCCGATAGTTATAACAACGGCATATCATTTTATTTTGCTAGATTGAAGCTAGAAACGAGCAGTGCACCTGATAGATAGTAAGTGGCCACTGCCACCCACGAACATATGTAAGCAACTTCATGTACCACAAAATGTAAAGCTATCTTTCAACGATGCCCATGGACATCTGTAAGCAATTTCATATACAACAAAGTTTCTATCTAAATTCCCATCACTGATCACAGACGTCCGAGGACTAAGATGGTGGTCTCATACATAAGTGAGCCGGCTACCACACCCCTGAATCGCAAGAACTTCCTCACGCTAGATATAGATGTCGCGGTATTATTTCCCCGGTCGGTCAATTTACTGGTAAAACTCCCCGTTCACAAGTTCTATCACTTTCAAGTATATTCCAAGTTCTCAATTATGAACAAAACACGCGCCTAACGTGACTTAAGAAGGGTAGCAATCAAATTAAAGCGAAAGCGAATTTACCGTCCAAATCGCGTGATCCTTTACCTCGGGCCACGACAAGTCATCATTTCACCTCGTTGTCGTCACATTGTCGTCGGGTTAATGAACAGGAATAGCATTTTGCAGGCGCCCCCGCACCTACTCTCATTATAAGGCGTTAAACTGAGCTGTAATCAACTCCAGCGCTCCCTTGATTCATTACACGTTTAGCGCCGGAATGCCAGCTATGTTCGGTGTATATTTTTGTGTATGGGTAATTATTTTTGTATGTACGTGCCCTGCTTAAATTTCTTTAATGGATGTATTATTATTAAATCGGGTAAAAACTTTATAGGAATCCAAAAGCCTTCTTCTAAACTAAATTTTTGAGCCTTAAATAAAGTTTGTAAAAAGATCTTAAAACTCATTTATAAATCAAGTTTTAAGGCCATTTATATCTGTTAACTGTAATACAATTTAACCTTGCTTAGCCTAAACGATTTTTATTTACCACTGCTGAGCAGATATTCTACAGCTAGCAAAGGTATCGAATGACCAGTAATACGCCACCACAACACCATCGTAAATTGAAAGCAAGTTAGTATTAAGCTAGTGACCGAACAATTTATTCTGTACCAATATAAAAGTGAGAAGGTATGAGTCTGCTAGTTACTTAATCACGCTAGTCCCTAACCCTACCAATATAAAAGTGAGATGGTATGAGTCTGCTAGTTACTTAATCACGCTAGGTCTCATTTACAAGAAATTATGTACGGATGCAGCTTATTTAGCTGGTCAGCTTATAGACTACTTTTCATTGTGATATTTTGCAGTTTTTTAAGATGGCGACTTTTTATGTCCCATAGTGAAGCAAGAATAGTTCAGCTAGGGTGCCATAAAAACAAAATAGTGGCACTCCGAATGAACTTAATGTTCAAGTTTTTATTTTGTCGTGTGTATTTTTTGAATCGTCAGATAATATTTTTCAATCGTTTGGAAATTGTTGTATATACACAAAATGTACATATTTATATATAGTGGTGTCGGTTACAATGAGAGTTTCACGAGTTCAATCGATTTCCCGTCTTAAAAAAATGCTTAACGCGCCTAAAGAAGTTTTCGGTTAAAAAAAAGTTAACCCGATTAGACGACAAAATTTATGTAAACTCTTTATACTTCCATTCTTTATGTCTATGTCAGGATTTAATGAAAATTCGTAATTGAAAATTAACTTAGCTTACATGTCGCTTCTAATTACGTTAATAGGATTTCCATTGCTTGAAATACTGCCTAAAACAGATTCCTGCGAGACTAACATAGTTGCCATTAACAATTAGATTACCTCCTGTTTGACCTAAAATCCCTAGCCACAATATCTTAACGGGTCTGTTTTAGGGACAGGTCTGGCCGATTAATGATTGGAATATCTAGTCTGGTCTAGTGTGAGAATATTTACACCACAATGTAATAACTAGCGTAACTAAGGATTTCAGAATGTATTTACTATATAACTATCTATGTACATATTTGCAATTTACATATTGCCAAAAATAGCAGCTTGGTATGGTATTCGAGTGTCTGGATAAATGAGTTTCATTCTATGTTTTTATTTGTGGTTAGTTAATTTTCTAGGAGTGCCTTTATATATTATATTGATTTAATTTAATTGTATTATTATTTATTTATCATATTAGTCAGCGTCATAGAATGGAACAGAAATTGCATAACTGATTATAGGGAAAACAATCACTAATAAGTACCAAAGTCGATTAGTTCTTGTTAATAGTCCTGTAGAAATGTTATATTTTAAATATTACACCTGTCCTAATACTTCGGAGAAGGTTCCTAAGCAACATTAGTATATTGTGGTTTATTATAAACGTTAAAAACGGTATGTCGAATATGCAACAAA
This sequence comes from Cecropterus toxeus, assembly GCA_018249875.1. Taxonomy (NCBI): domain Eukaryota; kingdom Metazoa; phylum Arthropoda; class Insecta; order Lepidoptera; family Hesperiidae; genus Cecropterus; species Cecropterus toxeus. The sequence continues at coordinate 5,318 of DWNE01003102.1, read as the reverse complement.
ATTTAGTGGAGAGAAACATTTTGAAATATCATTTACGGTTTAACATAGTTTATTTGAGCAAATGTTCAATTACGATTTTCTGAGACCTCTCGTCTTATTAAGCTGACTGACACCGTGCATAATAAAGTTTATATTAAAGTGCATTGACACCAGAGATCAAATAAAGCATCCATATATCAAGACGAGCAGCTAACGGGACGATTCACCTCGACAGAACACCTTACGAATTGCAGTAATACGTGTATTTAATGTGGGTTTTCACAGCGTACGATATTGCATTTAAGTACAATTTGTAAGCAACATGGGGAAAGTAGTGCAGACAGGTCCAGAGTAATACACCCGTAATTTTTTATGAAGCATGCTGCTTCATAAAAAAATACGGGTTTAATAATTCTGCGTGAATTTAATATATTCTGCGTGATGGTAAGTAGCCGCTCAGGGACATTTATAATCTACTCCAAATGAAATGGAAGTCCCACCTGGATACCAGCCTAAATTTATACTTATACGTCTAATACGTAAATATCGTAGCAGACGTAAGGCATTAAATTTGGAGAGAGGAAGTACAGCGTATGGATGCTTTGGTCAATGTCGTGTCGCAAATTCAGAAATTCAATTTAGAATACACTTCTATCACGATAAATTATACAGACCTGAGGAAATATGTGATTCCTTTTTTATAAGATTCAATTTTTAAACGAGCATCCAGTCCATCTGATGGTAAGTGATCACTGCCGCCTATGGATCTCCGTAATCAACTTCACATAAACCTATCTATTTCAAGTCAATCACTAATGCGTTTGGTGATAATAAACAGGACTACGATAGTCGGCTGATATGAATCGGAGCTGGCAACTATTCCGTTGCACCTCACGCAAGAACTGCTTCACGTTAAAAATAGGTGTGACGGTGGTACCCCGATCGTCCCACACTTGTTCTACCTTGCAAACAATTGGTACAGGTAAATATTTATATATATAGTTAGTATACTTGATAAAAAATTACATTATATGTTAACAATTCTGTACTCATAACGAGTCTTAGTTATAATTCAACTTCACGTAAAAGTCAACGTCTACAAAGGTAAATGTTATTCTAGATGAAAAGAAACGTATCATAGTTCAGCTTATTTTTAAAGGAGTAAGGTGCTCAGAGGTTAAATACTTTATACCCAGACAAGGTCAACGATTAATATGTATATGAATTTATTTTATGAGGACGCAATATTAAAGCAATATTCTACTTACCTAAGCGTTTCAAATTATTTAAGAAAAAAAAACATACAAACAAACAAACGTAGCATGATGATATATAGATACGTAGACTTCCTCAATAAATAGACTATTCAGCATTAAAATAATTTTACAATTCGAACGAGTAATTCCTGAGATAAGCGTGGTCAACCAAACTCTCTAGTTTTAAATTATTTGTATAAATTATACAGACAAAAAATGTGATTTTCTTTAATAAATTATTTCGTTTTTATCTGTTTTTACAATTCTAAACTGATATGATTTAAGACAATTTTACAATTCATCAATTCAATCATTGTGAATAATTTTTTAATTGTTCTCATATTGTCTAGGTTCTTCATTTATCCTGACCGCTTTTAATTGTCAAGAGTTATTAATAAAGTTATAATTAATTTCTAATCAATAACTCACACAACAGAAAATTTAAATGTCTAACTTTGAATCTCGGACCCCAAACGCTCCCACGCTTCATTTCAAAATTACAGACAGACAGAAATACATATAAAAGTTATGCGATAGATATTATCCAATAAAATTTATGCCATCTGATAATTTGTCAAATCTAGTGCGCTTAGGTTTCCAGTTCAGTTTTTACCCGACTGTTTCAGAAGGAGCGTAATGTTTTTCGAGCGTATGTATTCGTGTCTATGTATGATTGTATGCACCCCAAACGGCTTGACAATTGTAACATATATATATTGAAATCGTCATACATCGACATATCATTGAAATCGTCTCAGTTTGTAGAGTGACGTAGACTATATAATTTTAAATATAGCGCCTTGATAAAGCGCTTGACAAAAAGGGGGAAGATACGTTTTTTTATCATGGTTATAAAATGAGTTAGTACATAGATTACACACAGACATATTATGTTATAGCACTTAATATTGTTATGACTATTTATACTACTAAAACTATAAACTATTTATAAAAAAACCGTCTGCAAATCCTTTATTCAGGCTTAATTAATGACGAGTTGCGATGCAACTAGTATTCCAATGATATCAGTCATGTAAGTATATCGCGTCTGGTTGACATTTCTGGGGATCCGAGGACTGGTCCATATTTTGGCCAGAGGATTAGCTTAGCTATCCAAAGGGGAAATGTGGCCAGCCTCCTTGGTACCCTTCCAAACGACAGCGGTTTGGACTCTTTGTTTTATTTATAGTTTAATTCTTTATTTATATTTAACTTTTATTTAATATATCTATTGTAAATAATTGAATAAAGTTATTTAAAACAATACTAACAACAAAAAAACAATAAAAATATTTAGTATACGTATATAACTCAAATTATATAACAAAATTTTCAACTACTACTTTTTACTTAAAGAGATAAATCGCAAATGCTTCATATGTATGTTGTGTACAACTCACACTAACGCACCTCGTTCCTCTCATTTGAGCTATTATCCTGAGCGGGCGATTAAATTATGCTCCCGGGAGAACGAGCGTTGCATTTATTTATTCATTTCATTTAATACGGCTTATATTTTTATATGTTAACATACAGAAATGAGATATCATTATCATCAGCTGATTAGTATTATCTAGCAGTTTTTTACGATTCGTGTGATACATCAATCTAACATCTCGGACAGGTAGATCTTATAATGCTATTGGATTTTTTCTCTGAAACTGTGTTTTTGTGTACGCATTATTTGTATGTGTAAAAGCTATCCAAGAAAGGTTGTGAGTACATATGTCAATTGTTCATAGAAGAAAAGATTAAGGATATTGGCTTTAGCAAACACTATTGTACATACCTTGACGATCGGCGTAGCGAAGCGATCACTATATCTGCCTAAAACGCAACATGTTTCGGGTTCGATCCCCGGCCAGACAGATATCTGTACAATTAATTCGGATAACTGTTCTGGGTCTGGATGTTTGTGTATTCGTTTTTATGTTTCCATGGTATCTACTGCACACAAAAAATTTCTGTGTAGTGTGGGGCTATGGGTGTAGAAAGCGTATTTAGTTCGTTTTTATACATACTTATTCTTAAGTGCATATGTCCTTACACTTAAAAATGAAATTTATCATATATGCCGTTCCAATATTAACCGTTAACGCCACTTAACGTCAAACAGAATCAGCTAAACAGCTTGGTCCGACAACTCGTATCAATACGTCGTTTGAAACGATCGACTCAAATAGGGTGACTTGGCTTACAAACTTGCGTTTCATCGTTGCGTCACGATGACGGTACGTTTCGACTCGTGAATTAATCGCCACTTGGCGCAAATCGCTCGAGGGGACCAGGAGGCAATCGCGATATTTGTTTGAGGAAGCTCGCAAATTGTTTCTTATTAAGCGCTGTTACGTGATATGAGCGTTCTGTAAATCACGGGTTCCTAATTTGATTAAGAACCCAAATTGAGCATGTTTTTTTTCTGGAACCCTAGCATGCTATTTCGATAACTTAACTGTTTATATTCTAGTTTGAATACTTTCATGTGACGACTTGAAGATAAACAATTTATAAATGTAAAATAGTCATTATAATGATTATTTTACATTTATAAATTTTATAGTTGTATTATTTATTGTGGAAAATGATATTTTTCAATTTTCTTACAACATTGTAGCGTTTTCTATACGAGTTTTCGAGGAACGTTTTATTTCAATCTCGAATAGAGCGCGGAATTCTAGTGATCAATCTACGGAACCTCAGGGTTCCACGAACTATTTGGAAATAACTGCTCCAAATGAAACGGTAGAGAGATGTGCATGAGTTAAGTCTTAAACTGGTAATGATATAAAATGAAGTTCTCTTGGCTGTATACGTTTGCTTGAGCAAAGGAAATTATTATATGTTAAAGTGAAAATGAAATCATATTAAGATTAATGTTATGCCGGATGCATAATGAGTTTTTATACAAATTAACAAGCGGTGTTTACTTACTTTTAATAATGAAACACAATTTTAAATTGTAATAACTCTTAAAAGAATATTATATGGATTTTAATAAAACAAATATTAAGTACCTTACCTTCAAATACGGCTTATAAATATATTTAATCCTTAATTTAATTTTTACTTTAGTTTGGTTCTATTTTAAAACATAAACAGACAGCAAAAAAAAACTAGAAAAATAAGATTACTTATTCTCACTCCTTTAAATTATTTTCTTTGTTAATATATTTGATCAAAGGTTATATATAATAAGTGAAGTTTATATATGATTTTATATGTAGTTTTATTATTATATGTATGGATTACATGTTTACGAACATTTTAATTACATTTAAAGTAAACAATAGTATAACAAAAAAAATTTATGAATCTTCGAAACGAATCTTTAATTTAATAATGTAACTTTGAATCATTTCCATATTTTACTGTTTGGTTTACACAGACCCTATGTAATAAGTTTTATTGACGTTTTATCATTACACTTTGAAAATAAGTATTAACAACTATTCTACTCCCATGTCAGTAATCTTGAATTACACCCTAATAATATGTTTTCACATAAACACCCAAATGTTGGAGTTTGTTTGTAAACAAGCATCCCCGGGTCTAATAACAATAAACTGTCTATCATAATAACATACTTGGTCTTATAAGGGTGTTCACTTAGTCATGTAAATCTTCAGTATTTATCATTACCGTGTCACGAACCGTCATTTGCGTGGTAATGATATTTCATGATAAACAAGGCATTGTTTATTGTCTATGGTTTATCAAGCACGGACTCCTTTGGTGATTATTATTGAATACCCCTATAATATTACATATATAAGCCATTATAGGTAAAATTAGAATTTTAAAATTAAAATTATTAACTCTTACGATTCGAGCGGTAAGTATGACTACATCTTTAGGGTCTCTATTTGGATGATGAATCGATCTAAATCTTCAGAGTAAGGATTCAAAATTTTAAAGGAAATATCTCTGATTAAGATCCACATTATTTTCTCGAGTATTGAAATGCCTTCATTCAGTTAATAGCAAATATACAAATTTTCAGGCATTTGCTTAGGCAGGGATCACCTCTGCTGTATTTGGAATAAGGAACTAAAGGTTAAAATTTTAAACCTATCATGTTATCAT
>DWNE01003101.1:0-17361 GCA_018249875.1 Cecropterus toxeus | reverse complement strand
CAATCGGACACTGAGAAGTGGGTTAAATTCAGCTTGCAAGATTTGACCCAAACATACTTACAAACATTGCAAGTTAATTTAAAGCTTTTTAAATGTATGAATTCCGCGATAATATTAATCTAAACCATATTTAACGTTCAAATTTGATGCATATGACTGTACATAAAGACTTCCAGGTGAACATTTTACTTCCACAACGAAGATATTAAATTCCTAATATAGGTATTATTCCATTTTTCCTAGTATAGTAATCTTTGTTTTAAAGATATTCGTAAGCGGGGATGTGATTTGCTTTTTTATTGATTTAATATTATTATTAAGTGAACCAAAGATTTGTGTTTCGGTATTGGGCTTAGTGTTAAATTACATTAACTGTAGATGGATAAAAAGAGATGAAAAGTAAAGATGGGAGGGAGGTCTAAAATTAGTTTCGAATAGAATGATTCAATTGTAGCTTATTATACTCAAAATTTTTTGATTTTTTTAAAATATGAAGTAGCTAACGAGCAAGCAGCCCACCTGACGGTAAGTGGATAGTGCTGCCCATGGGCGTAGACATAGAGCAGGGGTTCTATCTAAAGTCGATCACAGATGCGTTGTTACTCCAGAGGACTGAGATGGTCGCCTCATATAAAAGGCAACCATACACTTCCACCGAAATGCAAGAACTGCTTCACGCTAGAAATTGGTGAGATTTATTATAGTATGGAAGTAGCAAAGAAGAAGTAAACAAATGTCATCTGTAATCAAACCAGACTTATACGAAGTTGCTTCAAATTTGTTGCTGCCCGTGAGGACTAGATTGGATCGCCTCAGTTTGTCTCCCTTATCACAACCTTCATACCAGATCACAGCATAACACTGCTATTAAGGTAAGTTGGGGTAACATCGGAGCTGGTGTAAAGCCGTACAGTTTAAATTGTTCATATATCATGCCATGAAAATTTGGTACCTACTTGATACAGCGATTTTTATAAAGATGGCCTAATTCGGCTACAATTGCAGTCGACGGATTTTACCCCAGCTCCGATTTTCCCCCAACTCACCTTATTTATTAGTATTTTTGTTAGAAAGACAAGTACTGCGGATTATTATTTTGACCTCTTCTCAACCATTTAAATACTAGACTTGACGACACGGAAACTGCCATCTTTACTTTTTAGTAGTCTTTATTGGTAAAACTCGCTATGTACTCGTAATATTCGACTGCGGAGGTATATTCGTCTCTTCCATTTGTCCCATAAATTTTATTGTTACTTGTTAATAATACATAATGTAAGAACGAATACTGATAAATATTTTTATGTCATTACTTGGCCAATGTAACAAACGTATTGAATGAGTTCCACTTAACCACTCCTCTGTCAATATTACATATCTCTTTCTACGAATATTTTGTAACTTGATAAAGGTCTGTGTGGAATAAATTGCTCCTATTAATATATAGTTATCTTTGCATACAGGCTTCTGCTTCGTATTTGTCTATATTTTGCTTTGGTCTACAAATTAAATGTATTGTGGTTTTATTGCATAACGAATGTGATCAAAATTAATATTCGATTGTGTGTGTATGTAAGTTGTAAAATATTAAATCCGATATTATTATTATCAGAAATTGTCGTATTGCATAAAATTCGTTGATGGAATGATGTTCTCTGATAATGATGATCTCTGACGTCACTAAAGGGTTACATCGGCTGAGTAATCATTTTTGAAATATATCTGTAGGCGACCTCAGTTACAACTATAGTCTTAAAATCTTCAAGTAAGTGGATGGTGACCTAGATAGTCAAAATCCACGCCTACTTTCGTATCAAATAGAGAGCGGACACTATAATTTACCACAAAATGCATATCTCTCAATACTGTGATAAGGTTTACAAGTGATAACGACGACCTTCAAGTAAGGTTCTGTAGTTTAGCTAGGACCCTGGACACGAGTATATGGTTACTTTACACGTTACACTAAGTAATATGCTTAAACATATGTAATTTCTTTGTTATTTCTAGAAATATTATCAATTAAACATTTACAGGATGTCTTTAAATACAATAAGTACATTTATATGTAAAATGTTACGTTAAATGGTGCGTATATAGTAAATGGTATATAAATAAATCTATACTCGGTATTAATGTTATAAACTCAAGTTAGTTAGAGAAAGTTACGAAAATTCGTAGCTTTTTTTCTAGTAATCAGAATAAATAAGAAATGTAAGAAATAATACCACGATAGTTACATTGTGGTGTATTTCTAGTGCTATTCAATGATACTATTTTATTTCAGTATCTTTCAAGTATTTTTCACATCTTATGTTATATTATTTTTAGCAGTGTTTATTATATATTTATGATACATAAGTATTAAGTTCCAATGCAAAGTTCTTCCATAGAAGTAATAATTCTTTCATTATTCACTTCATTTGGGACGCTTGTACACAATCTATCCATTGTACACAAAGAACATGGTATAAAATATATTTATATTTTTTCATTAGTATATGACAATTATCATTAATTTTATATAATATATATTACGTTGTATTTTATAACAGTATTTGATATAAGATTTTGTCTCTGTTCGAATGAAACCTGTATTATACTATGATCCATGCCTTTCCACTGAAATGCAAAAACCTTTTAATGCTAAAAATATGTTTCCGTGAAATAAACTTTTTTTACCACTATCTTATTATGCCCTATTAGTTATCGTAGTTCATTGAGTTTGGAGATCATTGTACTAGACGTTCAGAATATAAAGAAGCATTCCTATACGATATCCGAATATCAAATATTCATACATATACATATAAAAATTTAAATATCATTCCACAATTGGCATTTACGTAACTATGCCTTAAAGGTGTTATTCTATTAAATGTACACACGCATCTTAGATTGCACTTTATCTTTATATTTTATAGTGTGCGAAATGTATTAATAAGTGCAGAATACGAACGGTTTCCTGATCGGGTTTTCTGATTCGGTTTCCAATAGAAAACTTGAAACGAACGCACACGTTCGTTTTGTTTTCGAATGGAAATCTGACGTGCAAAGTCGAGTATCCCATGGAATTTCCAATTCGGAATTTTTGATTTTTAAATCTGATCAGGAAACCTTATGCGGCAGCCAACTAAGTCCTCAAAGGAATCAAGATATATGTAATCCTATTTTTGACGGCCACATTGCAGCGCACGCGCAATGAACATACCCGTTATCCACGTTGAGTCCTAGGTTTGAACTTTAAATCTAAACCCTATAGAAATTTGTTTTAACTAATCTCCATGCCAACTGAGTATGTGGGTTGTAAGAGTAAAAAACATTAAATCCTACTTCTTCTAGGACTAGTTGGCAAATATATTAGCTTCGAAGTAATGTATCTCTATCGAATCTCAATTAAACGATTATTATTTGTATAAATATTTTTCATATTTTAAGTAGATGTAATTTTATATTTACACTTAATCGTCGATGGCTTGCCAAGCTTATGATATAATTGTTAGTTTATGTATGCATCTAGGAATTTTTACTTTGTTATCGACTACTAACATCGTACAGTCTTGTTCGTTTAGTATGAGAACTGATAAAGTTATTATAAAGTCTACTTTTTACTACATTTAATCTACATTTGATACAATTAACATTAGCACTAAAGAATTTAGTGCGAAGTACATCTTAGTGGCTCTCTGGTAATAGTCAGATTAATTTAAAATATATGAATTGTCAAGGTGCTTTAGTTCCATATAGAATTCTTCCAACGTAATAAGGCTCGGAAAACTTGCGTCTGCTCCATACACCACCATGCCATTGTTTTTTGGTTCCGAATGGTTCTATTTTTATATATTTTATAGTTTCCCATTACAAATTATTAGTCAAAAGTCTAAATGGTTAGTAGGTACATGTGATTGTTGTGTTGATTTAATCAAATTTGATGATTTAATGAAATTAATAAAATGCATATACATTTTGTGTGTTTTTTAACTAAAAATGTAAAGTGCAAAATATCTTTATTATATATATTATTACAACCAATAAAAATAAATTTGTTAATACAACCCATTATCAAACAATATGTATGTACAATGTATGTATGGTATTTAAAATGTTCAGATATTTCAATACTTACATGAAGTAAGATGCATAATAAACAAGTAGACCAATAATGATTAATATAGATGATTAGATTTAATCAGAGTGTCACTTAAATATACAACATGTAAAGTAGTTATAATGAATTCAATTATGAAATTTTGTTATCACTTATACAATGAAATATTTACATAACACGTTTGCCAAATTAGGTGCCCTATACAATATGGAAATATGTTCTGTGCCCTTAGTAAGAGCTAATTACGTTGCGAAACAATCATTGTTTCCGCTTGTATTGCACCAGTGGCGGATTTATCAAAGGCTGAGTAGACTGGCGCTTAGGGCGGCAGATTTTATGGGCGGCAAATATGACTAGTCTGAATACGCCCAGTCGCATAGAGTGCGCGGGTCAGAAGGCTCAATGACTTTTGGGAGCGGTAGAGTATTTAGATCTCTTTTTCTCTGACTTATATACCTACTAGCGGAAAATGTGTAAATTCGCCATACTACTTTCTCGGTAAAACCTTTGCGTAGGCGTAAAGATACAATGAATGTTTGAAAACGTAATAAACTCCTATAAAGAGCACATCTGTAAATAATATTAATATTATATATAATCAAACCATTTGAAGTTGTTAATCACAAATTATTTAAATAAGGCAGAGCGCTCGAAACTTTTGAAAGTAGACTTCAGTTGACAGTACGTTAACTCTCGTGGTAAAACGAAGGTTCTCTTATACTTGGTGTCTATGTATTAAATGCAGATAAATCTTTAGAATGTTATTTATATGAAATATAAAGTGCCATTGCCTTACAGGCAACAGAGCACAATAATAACATGTAATAATGATATTTGTTAAAGATATTGCTGAAATACTCCTTGTTGCTATATTGTTGATGTAATAATCCTTATTATACTTAGTTATATGAAATAAACAGTTTAAATATTAAATTTATGTGTGCTATTTATTGTTTCACCTGACCCTATATACTTTGATATAGAAATTACGGATTCTCCTCCCTAAATATACATATATAAAATTTGAGATCCGTTTTAAGCGAAAAGTGAATAAGCCATAAACGCTTTAATCTTAGTTAAACTTAATATATTGATTATCTGGGAATATCGTCGAAATAAAATAAAACATATGCCAAAACATTTATTTAAACCCAAATTCACAAAAACCCAACACCTTAAATACAAAAATAACATTTTTCATTGGTAACACTTTCCCGTACAAATTTATTACATAATACTTTGCCAGATTAAAAAACAGCATTAATGGTGGAATAATTCTCATTGATTAAATTTACAATTACAGTAATCATTGAACATTAGAAGTAATTCATTGAATTTAGAATTGTAAAATTAAATGTATTGTTTGCGGATTAATGAGGATAAGATAAATAATTAAAACATTAAATGGACTTGAGAGTCGGCAAAGGCACAAAAACCAATGAAAAATTTTATATAGAATAAAAGTAATAACGCATAGGTACAAATAATCTTCAGATTAACATCCTGAAGTGTAAACATTTGATTACACCTAGTCCCAACTTGTGTTATGCGAAAATATCTTCAAACTAAATATGGCCTGCATACTTTATTTGAACATACCTTTCAAGTGATCAACACGAAACATAATAAGTTGTTCACATCACTACAATATATAGTAAAGTGAACATGTGTCACCGAGACTTGGAGTAAGCAAATAATTTAAATGTATCTAATAGATAACATATTGCATAACGTATTTAAAAGCATGGTAGGAACTATCTACTCAACAAATGTATAAGGAAAACATTTAATAACATGACGGAAACTAATCGATATACATTAATTTTAGACTTACATACTTTTATAAAAATGTCCGTTCTACTTAACGTTTACGTAAGGTCTTTAACAAATGTACTTTATATATACCGAAAAAGGTAGCAACCCTAGCCATAATCACGTTCCACCTTAAAACGCCCAGAGCAGTGTTCGGAACCGTACGATAATTTTATAGTAACATACGATGTACGATAGTGCATTATACCTAATTGTACGATAATTTAGATACAAATAATTCAAAATACGATATTTTTTTGGCTGTCGTACGATAATTGTCTGGCTACACATTGGGAACAGTGGGCTAGAGCCGGTGCCTAGGCTCAGTTGATCCCGTAGCTGGACCAGAGCGATGCGTGGTGCAGCGGCGCGGGCGAGGGCGCGGGCGCGGCGGGCGCGGCGCGGCCCACCGCCAGCGGCGCCGGCGCGCGACGACGCGACGATAGGCTACCAGAACGCTCCAAGCCTGAAACATACATTCATTCATTCGTTCATTCATTTATTAATCATTCGTTTCTTCTGAAATAGTAAAACGGCATTGTTATGTTTGTATATGTTTTTAGTGTGCTCAATGGCGTAGGCATGCCTTGGCGGGGCCCCGTTTTAAATTTTCTGTAATGACCCTGTGTGAGGAAGGGTAAAAATTTCTCACAAAAAAAAAATGTTTAAATAAAATTAAAAGAAATATTTACCTTATTAGTAATTATCTATCTGTCGAATTTAAGAAGTTTTCATTTATTATTGCTTATGCACTTTGGGGGCCCCCTTATAATTGATGCGGCAGATACGGCGGTAGCTATGCCCTTGAATTTGCTGCAGATATTCTATTCAGTTACATTCGTACCCACCTCCTTCAACGTTCTCCGAGCAATACTTAATAGTGTGCGCTCGATCGCCGGTGGCGCCGCACCGCGGACAGCGGAAGGCGCGCAGCACGGGGCACAGAACACGTCCACGCCAGTCCTTCAACGCGTGCGATGAATAGCACTCCTCATTTTCACCGTTATTCTTGCAGAATGCACATTCCTGGTTAACGAAAAATCGTTCATCAAAAACATCCTATTGTCACACCGCTGCGTAAGGGTGCCCTCACAGATTAAGAAGATTAGATTACAGTCTACCAAGCTAGCTAAGGTTGAATGGTAGGGGCAGCAACTGACTTGGAGATTTAAGTAAAGTCTAGACAACCCTGAGGAAAGCGGTTGAGTCACCGTCTGGTGACACACATGTAACTTTTTTAAAAGCAAAAACTTACATTAGGTAGCGCTCTTCGCATTCTCTTATCGCTTCGCACCTTGGCCACTTCCTGGAGGAACTCGTAGAGCAAGCTGGGTCTGATAGAGCGCAACACGTACAATTGCTCGCGAGTTAACATCGACACGTAGTTGTTTGCGGATGATATACCTGCAACATTCAAAATACAGTGGATTTGTGAACCTCCTCCTTTTTCGGTCGGTTAAAAAATAATAACAAACATTTGCGTTCGTCGTACAGCAGACGTATTAATAAATATACAAAATATATAATAAAAAAGCTGAAGCAACAATGATTATATTTTTTCTTTTATATACCTATTAAGCAGACTAGCCCATTAGCCCATGACAACATCTATAATCAATGCCAGATAGGGCTAGACAGACCAGACAGATTATTCGGAGGTCGTCTGATGATTATATTGGAAGGCCATGTTCATGTGACTATCAAACCTAATCTTCGTGTTAGAAAACAACAGCGCGTAACAATGTTAGAAGAGAAGGAAGGATTTACAAGTTGCCCAAAAGAATTAATGTTACTGACAATATTTTATATCTGCTTACAACTCCCAAAAATTTAAATGCTTACTTTTAATTAGAAAGTCAAACGTATCTATCATTTCTCCATTCCTTCCACCTGCAGCAGCTGGACCTTCGTTCCATATGTTAGAGTGATGTGGCGTGACCGGATCGGTGCGACCACTATCTATAAATTAATAAAGATCAAAAAATTATCTCAACAAAATCGTTTTACAAAATAAATATCTAAGACTTACGCGGTGAAGGCGACGAGAATTTCGTGGATGCAGTACAAGTCAATATTAATTAACCGTTTGATAATTTAACCAGTGAATAAAAACTGTAATTTATAGATCATTTACAGTCTGGAAATATTTTTTAAATTATGCTAAAATTATTTAAAGTCTAGTGAAGTCCACGACACTTAACGAGCGTGAATCTTCTGACAAATATAAAAATTTAAGACACTTACCCATAAAATAATTTTGAGTGTTAGCCTGATCGGTGTCGTCAAACAATAAATCGGAACCGTTCAGCCGTAAATTCATCAACACGTCGTCAATTTCTGCAGTAAATGGCGCTAACAAAACATTACTGAATTAGTATTAATTTTATGCAAGTTTTAATACTTAAACTGAGCTACCCTCCAATTCTTATCTTCTGCTTGAGGAAACAATGTTTGAACGCGATTAGGAATGTATTATTTCGATCAAACAATGAAAGGAATAATTTTAAACTAATATATTTTTTCAACCTGAACGATGACGACATGCATTCACCTAAAAATTAATACAATACAAAAATAAATTAAACCAAATAATGATTGTCATTATACCACTGAGGCTGGAAGTACTCTTATTTTTATAAGCATTTTTATGTCTAATGTTACTTGGGTTTATAAAATAGAACTCCATCTGCCCGCCGAGAATCGCACTGTACAGCAATAGGATTACATTTCACAGCACTGCAATGGAATTTCCGTTTTGTGACGTACATCAATCTTATAGAAACCTATATAATTTGGAATTGATAGTAGCCGACAGGTTTCTAAGAGATTTTGATTAAACACGGCTTATACAAACAAAACAAATTGAGTATATTTACCTGGATCAGCTTGTCGAGGCTCGTGTTGGGACATAAGTGTCAGCAAGTCGTTACCAACTCGGGTTTGAAAAGGAGCGGCCATGGGAGAAAATCCACTGTCCTGAGAGCTACTCAGACTACTACTGTTCGGTGCGAAACACTCCTATGACGATATAAAATAAATAATTTAGGTAACATTTTAAATTGATTATACGATATAATCAATTACAAAATAAATTAAAAATTAACACTTAGTGCAAAACAGAATAAAATAAATATTTATGGGGGTTCCCATACAACGAGATTTTTTTATCGATATTTGTAACTGTAATAGATAGACGCTTGAAATATCTTGAATATTGAGTTATATATTCACTTTAAAAGTAAATTGTTAAATTTAAATTAAATAAATATTTAAGGGGGGCCCAAAAAACGCAACTTTATTTACGTTATAAACAGATGATTAGCGTTGTAAAATTGACCAATACGAAGTCTGTTTATTTTATATTCCACTAGTAGAGGCATTTTCAATTTTTAATTTAAATATTTATATCGTATATCGTATATAAATAAAAAGGCTCGGACGTAAAATTTAAAAACTGCATGCGAATAACGGAGTTTGGAATCAGGGCAACTTCCAAACAACGAAGGTAATTAAGGAATTAACAATTATTAAATAAAATAACCATATGCGAAATATTAAATAAATAGCTCTGTAAAAATTAAACATCTCGCTTGTTAAAAGTCGAATTTTCTATAACTTAAAAATCAAGATCACGATTACCGTACACTTTATCAAATTATAATATTGTCATCGGTCCTTGATAAATATTCGAAGTAACTCAATCCGACGTATAAGTGGGTAAAATCACTTTCAAAGATTCCGTTACTTAAATACACGCATACAGAGTTAATGAAACCATATTAAAAACGACTTACGGTGGTTGTTGAAGGCAGAGTATCACTAGCTGTGGTGAATATTGATTTTCCGTCGTCCATATTATAATTATTAAACGGCAAGGACTCCATTTGCATACCTATTATAAATTTAAACTCGCGAGGTTATATCCACCTTTGATTGCGTGCGACGAAAAGAAACTTCCAGAAATCGAAAGACAATATATACGGACCGGTAAACTATATTTTCATAAGTACAAATGGTATAACTGATCTAAAGCACTGAATACACCATCCGGTGTTCACTATTAATGTTTAGGCTTTTTATAAAACAGTTTATCGTTATATCAGGTCCACAAGAATTTACAAAATAGGTACTCAACTTTTTTAAAATATAGAATCATTTAGCTTTACCCATATTAACTTTGAAGGATCAACAAGCACACCGCAACGGTATGATAGCATGTGCGTTATCTCCTTTATAATCGGCTTTATCAAGCTTATCAAACTACCCTCAAATTTAATTTAAAAGAAATGAGTAAACAAAAAGTTTTATATTATGCTTAAGCCCATGACGCACGTAACTTTAATATTAAAGTACACAATATTTAATAGAATATTAAAATACTATGAATAAGGAAGCATCTATTAGACTAGACTTTTCCGACCCTCTTAGAGTCCTAAAAAATGCTGTTGTCATGTAAGATTTCCCTTACCCTCTTCCCTATCCCCTAAAGACTAATTAAGACTGTCATTTAAGATTGCTTAGAAAGTAGGCTATAATTACAATGAAAATTAAACAATAAGTAGACCTAGTTTATTTATTTTAATAGGTAATTTTGAGAAAACCAGGCCATTAACTTTTACAAGATACGCACAATAATACGCAGTATAATTGGTCTTATGTTCAGCGCCATGTGGTAACTCTCAAACCAAGGCTTTGACCCAAGATCCACATCAGCGTCGTTAGGTAAAGATATTCACCACTTGATTTCACCAACACGCACAGCAATGACAAGCAAAACCCAGTAGGATTTTTGTATTAATGAACTATTTTAATGTAGCTGCAATTCTTTTCAGCTCGTATCCTAGCACGTTTGTTATTTAACACGTTGTTATGAACTGTTATGTTTGTGGCCGGGATATCAGAGCTTCCTAGGGCTACCACCTTTGGAGCGTAGACCCGGAGGAATTAAAAACACTTTTTTTTAACAACCACTTTTATGTCCAAGTCTATGTAAGTAAATATTTTAATATTAATATAAAAACTTACGTAATAACTTAAGTCAGAAGGCCTCTTAAGTAGGGGCTAAATAAATTAACCGACTTGGTATTGCATGGATCTCACAACTTTTTACGGTAGAAAAACTGAGCTTGACTTGGTTTTTTTACAGGATTTGTTTTGATAGTAAAGCATCTTCATAAATTATTGCATTTTGAGATGGAAATTTTGAAAATAGTTTGCCCGGAGATGTTGTTGCTAAACCCGGAGCCCGGATACGTACAGTTCCAACCCGGAGACTCGAGGTCAAATCCGGAAACGTGGCAACGCTAGTACTTTTTGATCGTGATTATAAAAATACAACATTTTGTACAAAATGCAGTAGTAATTCTAGCTAACTACTTAATATTAAATTTAGTTGAGGAATGTATATAAAAAGCACATGCTGGCGATGGCGACCTTTTTTTTGGTCGTCAAATAGTAGGAACACAATTGAGAATTTTGGCAAAATAGACAACCTGTTTTTTTTCGTGGACATAAATTTCTCTTCTTAAAAGTCATAGTAACTAAATAAGCCCTTAACGACAATTTATATATATACTTATTTTACAATTTATATACATCTTATTAAATACGTAAACAAGTTTACTGTTATCTATTGTAAAAGAAAATGTCATTATGAAAAATATATACTACACGCAGACCACGACTAAACTATACCTACTACGTTGACTGTTAAGGGTGAATAGCGATAAAATTTGTTTTTCTCGTATGATATAAGTACTTGTTAGTGTGAAGTAAGCTTTATAATCGGAATACGGCAGTGAACAATATTTTAATATACCCTCATGTAAAAATAACCATTATAATACCTAATACAAAAAGTACTTACCTATGCATAATTTAAGTACCTATCTTATTTATATATCTTAAATATGTAAAAAAAATATTGCTTTTAGATTTAATTATATTGTTTTCAGATTAAATACTTTAAATACCTAGTAAAATAGATACATTAAAGCAAGCTATTTTATTAAGATACTAGCTATAGACTTCTGTCTATAGCTCAAAACATTCGACTCCTTATCTAATATTTTAAATCAATATACATTGGTACATATTACTGTCTTAAGAAGAAAATTGATAAAATAAATACGTATTTTTAAAACGAAAATCGTAAAATATTACAAGTTTTACAGAGAAATATGGAGAATCAATTTTTTTTTAGAGTTATACTCGTAGAAGGAACGGTCATTTTTAGTTTTCGAGTAATGTGTTTTAAATCTAGCGATATCACTTTTTTAAATTTAAATGTACTTATCAAATACATAAACAACTTATTGATAAATTGTTTTATATTGAATTATTTGACTGTTTGGGAAAATGTTGACTACCCCTAAACTGTCACATTGACAATGTTAATTTTTTTGTCTCCAATTCCATTTCCATCTATAGAAATGTAATTGAATTTACTGATACATATTTGTTATTCACCAATAGTGTCTTTTTAATGCAGTAAAAATCCCACCGGTACCTTTTGAAGGGTTCCCCCTCGTTACAAAGAAGGTAGCTCCAAAAGAATATAATTAATCAGTATTAATAAAAAAACAAAAATACAACAAACAAGTTTATTTTTTTTTACGATTAGTACAAAGTTATCCAGCGATTAAAATAATATATTTAATTGCAAGATGTCATGATTTTCTGTCGATAAACATCTCATATAATTATACCTAACAACTAATACTTATTCTAAAGAGCTTACTAGAAATTACAAACACGACGTAAAAAGTGGAAATGTAAAAAAGTGAAAACCTGAATCATTTTATTTTTCTTGCAGAATAATCAGCATAAAAACTGCGTCTAACGGTTTGACTCCTACGATCAATAGATATTCTACACAGCGTTAAAATTAAAAATATTTATGAAAGATCGTTTAAACACCTCAAATCCCAAAAGTTTTTCAGATTTGCACTTCTTTGCGTCCAGATGTGTAATCTAAAATGCACGAGCACTAACTATTGCTAGCAAGCGTTCAGATAAAAAACACATTAAAAAAAAAAAACAATTTATTAATAAGACTAATAATTTTAGGCGTACGAGCAATGAACTGATCTTCTAACCATGACAATGCCTGTTATAAAATATTGAATTAGTTTAAAAATACAAATTATGTAAGCAATAATTAACATAACTAAATTATAAACTAATAAGTACATGTAACAACAGTAATTCTATGTGTAGAATTATTGCAACTATTAAAATAAATAAAATAGGTAGGTACTTGGCCAATCGCTTTGTATAGAGTTTTAAATAAGACGATATTTAGTTGCAATTTATATTAGGCAAGTTTTGTGCGGAATCTTACGACTACTGAACTCTTACTAATGACTAACAGTTTTGCGCAACAAAAAAACATAGGTATTAATAAAGTAAGATAGACAAAACCTCTAGAACTCGATAGTAAAGTATGGAGAATATGTATACACGAATAACACGTATACGGATACTACGATAATATAAAAATTCAGCAGAGCCAGTGATAGCCTTGAAACTAGGCTCGAGGGTGTGATATTCGAATCATTGGCATGCACCACAGACTTTTTCTAAAATGATGTGCATATTAAAATTTAAAAACACTGCTTTAAGACCAAGAAAAACATAGTGAGAAAACCTGCATACCTGAAGTCTACCAAATCGCACTGCGCGGTGTAAATTGGTATATAAAAATTCGGCCATCGCGGTGGACTATTGCCTAATACTCTCTCATTCTGAGAGAAGACCCGTGCCCAGCAGTAGGAAGGTATTACATAGGTTAGTAGCTTGACGATATAAAAATTCACGAAGTCCATGATGAATTCAGGCCTGAAGTTCATTCAAGAGCAAAACTTGGGCTTGTGCTTGTCTAGAATGTTCCGCGAGGTTTTATCTCTCTTTTTTATGTCTGAATATGTCATAGTAAAACAACCAATGCAACAACAATCATTCAACATGAAATTCGATAATAACTAGCATAAACTGGTGTTATAAATAAAATAATATTCCGCGAAGCTCCAAACAATAACCACAATTGTTACTTCTCTAAGTTGTTATTGTAAATGCATTAACGTTTTAAAGCAAATAAAACTTCTATTGCTGGGTCTATTGCAATGAATAGATTTTTTTTAATTAAGTCGACGTCCGCAATAATAGGTAAGGTACGAAGAGGTAATGCTAATTATTCCAATAATGTTGGCACCGTGCTGGATCCTATAACTTTGCGAATTTCTATAGGTCTCCGGCTCGGTGCCAAGATTTGCGAGTCTCACTTTTGTCCGTGTGGGCAGGAAGTGGACAGTTTAGTCCGACATGGCTTGTCCTGTATCAGAAGTGCCGGCAGGCTTTATCGTCACGGGACTCTCAACAATTTGATTCGTCGGGTCCTTGCTACCGTCTCTATACCTGCTACGTTAGAACCTGTTGGTCTTTTAAGGGACGATGGCAAGAGACCCGATGGTATCACTTTAGTACCGTGGAGTCTCGGACGACCTCTGATATGGGACGCGACCTGCGTTGACACGGTGTTTCCGACTCACCTTCCTCACACCTCCGTGAGCGCTGGGGCCGCAGCCGATCATGCTCAGAATCTGAAGCGCCGTAAATATAGTAATTTGTTAGACAATTATTTATTCACGGCGCTCGCAATAGAGACTATAGGACCATGATCATTTGACATGAAAAAAATCATGTCAGATATGTCGGCCAGACTTGTACAAGCTTCGGAGACCAAAAGGCTGGCAGTAACTTTGCGCAAAGGTAAGTCTAGCCGTACAGCAAGGCAATGCCGCTAGTGTTTTGGGAACCATGCCCCACACGCCCATCTTAGACAGTACGTTTGATTTATAATTACTATTATTATTAATTTTGTATATATATGTATTAATTAGCTTTAGTTTAATTAATTTCATGTTTGTATTTTAAAATACTTAGATAATTTATACATTCCTTCGTTAAGTGAGAGGTAGTGGGTATTAAAGAAGCTGAAATATAAATGGGTATTTATCAATGGCAAATTAGAAAATAAATGCTAAATTGAATATAATAACGAAACACGAGTTAGGGGACAGCCAAATTATATCTCGCAGGAATTTCCAGACTTTTGGACCGCTCCCCAGTTCTTGTCACAACTGGTCACATATGTAGGGGAGGGATCTCCGTTCCTAATGTGAGGTCATATTTTGTCAATTTACAAATAGAAAATATAGAATTACAACAGCAGTTCTTAAATTATAAATGAGATTTTGTTACTTGCACATATTTGAAATGTGACGTCACGAAATTTAGAACCCCTCCCTACCCCCTTGTGACATCATATCGCACTTCTAGGACCCCTCCCTCCCCCGTGTTCGGTGACGTGATTTATGGATGACCCCTTAGAAGGAATTATTCTTCAAGAAAAAGATAATATAGGTATGTTCTCCATAGCGTACCTCCAACATAGCCAAATGTTAAGAAAAGCAAACTATCCATCAATACCCGCTATCATTTGTAAATCAATATTACAAATAATAGCGTCAGTCGTAAAATGGTAGGTACAAATCTCTATTTTCTATAATTAACTTATTACACATTATAACATTATCTTTTCGTAATTTTCCTTTTGTTTCGCGATATAGTTACTCACGTTTTTTGTTTTGGTTTTGATAGTACCTTCTATTACTACTCCATTTATCAGTAACAATATGGATCAGAATTGGCCTTCAGTGATTTAATTACCCTGTTTCATTTCGGAATTTTCGATAATGTTCAAAATGATCCTACGTCACATTTGTTTTGCTTTGTTATTTACATCTCAAAAGTATGATTGTGCCATGTTTGCTAGCCACCTTTTGGTTACCATTGATTCGTGGGATACAATAGATAGTAATTGGTCTGAATTGTAGTTATAACTATGATTATACTATTATTAAAGGTATATTTTCATGGCTTTCATATTAGCATTTTTCTCGACCTCCAGTAGTGAAAATATGTTGGAGAGGTTCATCCCTTCCTAATTTTGATTATATAAAACAGTGAATATATGACAGAGAAAGGATAGATAACAAATTAGTCTCGTGGCTTCTGGACGCACGTTGTATTTTAGCTGGTATTTTCGGGATCCCTACATCTATATATTAAAGTGCTACTTGTAACATCTTCTTCGGCTTCCGCGCAAACTTTTCCAGTTGCGCATGTGCAGCTGAAATAAAACAGCGCCTTGATTACGTACGAACATTTTCATAAATAATAAAATTATATGTTTTGGCGTCAAGTCACGGCTTACATGAGGCGACAATCGTAGTCCTCGGAAACAGCAGCGCATCTGTGATCGACTTCCGAAAGAATCCCGTCCTATATGAAGTTTCTTACAGATGACCAAAGACTGACTGACCTCAGGAAGGGTTCTGACTTGATTGGGGTTGAATACAGATTTCCTTTGGCGGCTGTAGCCACTTACCATCAGGTTGCATGATCATTTGCTTCTTCTAAATAAAAAGGCAGAAGTTGAAGAATCTTTAGATTTTAATAGATATTAAATTTTAAAAAGGATAAAGATGCTTACTAAGTATTTACGACTTCTTGTGTCACGTCTTTTATGCCGGCGTTATAAATTCCCCAAGAGCAGGGTGTCTGGGGTGCACAATATTGTACTCCTCGTGTGAACTGTAATGAAAGATAATAAGTTTATTATTATTTCACGCAATGACAATATAAATATGTTACGGCTTTAAAATTTTTACTCGTAAGCCCACAATTTGTTCGGATAAGTTATTATAAAAACAACAGACCCGACTGCTAAAACTGAAAATTAAAATTAGCGGTCGAGTTTTTTCCTATTTCTAGATATCTACCACATTTAAAAATACCGCGTCGACTAAATATAAATTTCTTTAACTTTCTTGAGGCTAAAATTTCTACTCCACAGGCACACCTATTGTTTCATTATAACAGTGTTATGGATTTTATGAACTTCTTAGCTAAACCGAAAGATAGGGAACCTTCACAAGAAACTCCAATTTAATCATCAGGAGAAATAAATCAGCTAAGTGAAATGTTTTAGGTAAGACTTTAATCTCAATAAGTCTATTACATAATGTATAAACATTATATAATAGACTTATTGATTCGACGCATATGATACGACAGTACTCTATTACCGTCGGATGAACTTACACTGTTATTTTAACTTATGATCTTCTCCGCCTACTCTGGCTTATCATTTAAATTTTGCGATAGCAACGGTTTACCGTTTCAACTAGCTTAGCTATCTAGTTATATATTTAAAGACATTCCAAGATACTTACGTAAAGAAAACATATAAATTAAAAACAGTCCCGGATTTAGGAGGGGGGGGGGGGGGCAAGCCGGGCCTATGCCCCGGGCGGCAAGGTTAGAGGGCGCGGAAAACAAACCCCGCCCACGAACCGGGAAACAAACCTAGTGTTAAA